>APFE030195471.1:0-51703 GCA_000404065.3 Pinus taeda | reverse complement strand
CGGATCCTTGCCATCAAACTTCCTCATCTTGCTTTTTCTTGATTTTAGGAGCTCGATCTTGAAATGACTGTAACTCTGTACTTTCAGATCTTTAAGTTCTAAAACTATGACCTGTAGTAGTCCTCTGTGTCCTATTTCCAATGCCACCAGTCTGATGCCAATTGGATTTTCCAATGAAGAGTTATGCAAAATCTCCCACACTGACCGGATTATAGACTAATTCAATAGAGCGAGCTTGTACGACATGCCAGGTGTCCCTGTTTTGACCTTTGGCTCTGAAAAATATATACAAGAAACTACAGTCCGTCTTCTTTTTGTACCTTCTTACAAAATTTCAATCTGATGCTCAGAGAGAAAGATATGACGATCTTCCCCAAGTCACCTATTTTGAATGTAATTTAGGATTTTGCAAAAGGACCAACTTCCTCAGATCATATCTCCGAACATATAATGCGCAAAGCTCTCAAATTTGGACTTGCGATTCACCGCGATGTCTTCTCAAATGGGTTTTTTTTTAGCTTCTGAAATGTCACAGAAACAAAGTTATAGAGAAAATGCCACGATGACCTGTTTGGACCAGTGAAACTCTAGAATACAAAGCTCTGATACCAAATGTTATGGAACCAGCTCAAGAAAAGATAGAAAAGATAGATCAATGCCTTAGAATTCAGCCTGTTTGAGGGGGCAACCTCCTTTACATTACGTAAATGAACAATTCTTGGATGCTTCAAATGAAAAGACCTCCTCTCTATATATAGGAGTCTAAGGGGTCATAACATAATCAAAGCCTACATAACAATAATAATGTAAGGGCACAATAATAACAATAGTGGGCTTCTATGGGGCACAATAGTAACAATATGGGAGCTACATGGGTACATCAATATAATAAGTGGGTTGTACTAATAACAATAAGGGGTTACACTAGTAGTATAGGGGCCTAACATAGTGCCTCCATCAATATGGCCTTCGAGTTTGATTGTACATTATTCTATAGCCATGAAATTTTCATATGAGATTTTACTGGTTAAATTATGTACTGTAGAATAATGTATTTGGTAACCTCCAAGTCTTCTTATTCTATAGCTTTCTTGATATGCTTGAAGTATTTCCTAATCTCTTGGAAGATGATTTCTCTACCTCTGATTGCTTCAAGTGTCCTTACTGAAGGAATTCCATGCTAAATAATCAAAACCGTTTTGTAGCCGATTATTAGCAACAATTATACTAATCGAATATTATCCAAGACACGTGTTTTTCTAATGGTGGATTCTCAGCTGAAATCTGTCTATTTCGGTGGAAATATTGTCTTTCCTTTCCAAATGTTGTAGATCATCTAAATTCTTGGCAGCCCACTCTTAAATATGGGAAATTTCTTTGTTGCTACTTTCAGGAGTTTTACCACTTCCTGTGCTTTCTTCTAAATTTGAACGAGAGGAGCCACCACTTTTTTTAGAAGTATCATCTCATCATGTAATTGTGCCATGGTGTCCTCCATTGGCCACAGTTCCTCCTACATGGCTGACTAACATTTTTTGGTGTTGAAGCTCTATGATGATAATCGTTGATTCTCCACCGCAAGATGTTCCACCTGTTGCTTCACCGTAGAAAGTTCTCTCTTCAATTTAACATTCTCATTTAGCAAGTATTCC
Source organism: Pinus taeda (assembly GCA_000404065.3). Lineage (NCBI taxonomy): Eukaryota > Viridiplantae > Streptophyta > Pinopsida > Pinales > Pinaceae > Pinus > Pinus taeda. The sequence continues at coordinate 50,051 of APFE030195471.1, read as the reverse complement.
AATTTATCCTATGTCACTATAGGAAAAGAAACATTTTCTACCATGATTTGTCTGGGATTCCTTTTAGTGTTGGCAGTTATCACCTTCTCTATAGAAACTAGGAATGGATTCCGAGGATCATTCTGTAAGTATATATGCCTTTATTGCATGATCCTCTTCTTGAGCTTATCAAAGGTTACACAGCACACATCCATGATTCTATTTGTGGATGGAGGTGTGATTCCCATTTCTCTTAACGAAAGATGACCACCTATGAGGGGAGGTTCTTCTAGAGAACTTGATTCATCATCCATGGGTTGGAGGATATCCTCTTCCTCAAAATCTTCCTCCTCTATCTTCTTAGTCAATTTTTCTTCTTCTAGTCTCTGTGTTGCTTCTTCCTCCTTGGACTACCTTTGTTGTTCTTCTTCTAATATCTCCTCTACTCTTCTTCTTTTTGTTGCTTCTTAAGAAAACCATATCTCATCCTCTTCTCCTCTTCTTCTACTCTCTCCTCTCCAGTTCTCCTCGAATAGATATCATGTTCAAAAGATAAAATTTCAATTCCCTTCTTCTTCCACCTATCAAATCATACCTGATCCTCTTCTTAGGAGCTACTTTCCTTGCTTGAGGGGTGATCTATTATACCTCCTGCACCTAAATGTCTTGAGCTAGTGGATCTTGGGGTGAGCTGGTCTCCATCCTTGGATGTGGATTTGTGTTTTCATTGTACCAGTTATTTACCATCTCATCTTCTATTGTAGATATTGATGTATAATACCAATTGAAGCCGATCATTTCACAATGTTTCATGCACACTCTCTTGGGATCATATCCTTGAAATTCTTTATTTGTGAAGTGAATGTAATCCAGTTCTTGTATTTCTATCACTGCCTCCTTGTGGCTCATTAACACATATAATTTAATTTTCAAAAGGAAGGTGGGCCAAGGGGCTTTCTTTCTCCTCTGAAGAACCCTTGACAATCCCTTTTCCAATTGATTTGCTACTTCCTACATGACCACCTTATTGGCCACATATCGTGGCATGATATGAGAGGATATCCGACAACCAAAACATCTGATGTATGTAACCTTGGGAGATGCATACCAACCTTGATATGTCATGGTGACTCCTTCACATGATATGTCATGCAAGGAGGATCAATATTGAATAACATATGAAACATTATTGTAAAGAATTTCTCATCCATTTTGTCATATGTACATCTGAAGCTTGACTCTCATAACACCCTAGAATGGATGTACACCAAAAACTTGTCCTTGGGGGTCTTGTTTTAGTACAATGTTCGGAAAGCATATTGTGCCTAGATTTCATCCAAAAGGAACTTTTTTGAGATGGATTTGACCCAAACTGGTAACTCCCCTATGTAACACATCTTCACCTCTATTGTCTCCTTCAATATGGCCTTTGAGTTTGATTATACATTATTCCATAGCCATGAAAGTTTCATATGAGATTTTACTGGAGCAATGGCATATTGTAGAATAATATATTTGGAAGCCTCCAAGATCCCTATTCTATATCTTTCTTAATATTCTTGATGTAATTCCTGATCTCCTAGAACATGATTTCTCTACTTGTTTTTACTTCAAGTGTCCTTACTGAAGGAATCCCATGCTTCTATGATAAAGGCTCAAAACCATTTTGTAGTTGATTATTAGCAACAATAATTCTAATTGATTGTTCTCAAAGGCACATGTTGTTCTAATGGTGGATTCTCAACTAAACTCTATCTATTTTGATGAAAATCTTATCTTTCCTTTCCAAATGTTGTAGAGCATCCAAATACTTGGCATCCCACTCCTAAAGATGGTCATTTTCTTTGTTGCTACTTTCAAGAGTTTTACCACTTCTTGTGCTTTCTTCTAAACTCCAACGAGAGGAGCCACCACTTGCTATCAAAGTATCATCTCATCATATAACTATGCCATGTTGTCCTCCATTAGCCACAGTTCCTCCTACATGGTTGACTAGCATTCTTCTGTGTTGATGATAACTGTTGATTCTCCACCGCAAGATGTTCCACCTATTGCTTCATCGTAGAAATTTATCTCCTCAATCTAGAATTCTCATTCAGCAAGTATTCAGATTTATCTTGTGTTTCTATAGAAAAAGACAAATTTGTCACATGATTTCTCTGGGATTCCTTCTTGTGTTGGAAGTTAGATCACCTTCTGTGTAGAAACCAAGAATGGATTATGACGATCATTCGGGAAGTATATATGCCTCTATTGCATGATACTCTTCTTGAGTTAATTAAACATTACACTACACACATCCATGATTCTGTCTGCGGGTGGAGGTGTGATTCCCATTTCTCTGAATGGAAGATGACCACATATGAGGGGCGGCTCTTCTGGAGAAACTGGTTCAACATCCATGGGTTGGAGCATATCTTCTTCCTCCAAATATTCCTCTTCTATCTCTTGAGTCAATTGTTCTTCTTCTAGTATCTATGATGCTTCTTCCCCCTGGGATTTCCTTTGTTTTTATTCTTCCATTCTTCTCCTCTCCTCTTCTTATTCTTTTTTTCTTCTCAATAAAATCATCTTGCTTCCTCTTCTCCTATTATTCTACTTTGCTCCTCTCCAGTTCTTCTCAAATAGATCCTCTATTCAAAAGATAAACTTTGCATTTCCTTTTGCTTTCACCTATCAAATCATACCTAATCCTCTTCTTAGGAGCTACTTTCGTTGCTTGAGGGTTTATTTATTCTTCCTCCTTCAGTTGCATGTCTTGAGTTGGTGGATCTTGGGGTGAGATGGTCTCCATCCATGGATGTGCCTTTGTGTTTGCATTGTACTAGTTCCTTACCTTCTCATCTTCTGTTGTAGATATTGATGAATAAACCCAATTGAAACTGATCCTTTCACAATGCTTCCTACACACTCTCTTGGGATAATATCCTTGAAATTATTTAATTATGAAGTGAAAGTAACCCAGCTCTTGTATTTCTATCATTGCCTCCTTGTGGCTCATTAACTCATATAATTCGATGCTAAAGGGAAGGTGGGCCAAGGGGATTTATTCCTCTTGTCAAGAACTCTTGAAAACCCCTTGTCCAGTTGATTTCGTACTTCCTACATGACCATTGTATTTGTCACATATCATGGCATGAGATGAGAGGATTTCTAACAACCAAAAAATTTGATGTATGTACCCTCGGGAGCTGCATACCAATCCACATGGCTCCTTCACATGATCTATCATGCAAGGAGGATTGATCTTAAATATCATATGAAATATAAATGAAAAGCAATTCTCATCCAATTTGTCATATGTGCCTCTGAATCTTGAATATGGTAACATCCTACAATGCAAGTACACTAGAAACTTGTCCTTAGGGGTCTAGTGTCAATACAATGTTTGGAAAGTGCATTGTGTGCAGATTTCATCCAAAAGGAACACAAGCAGAAATATATAACACACACATATATATTTCCCCACATGACGCTACAACTCAAATGACAATATGTATGCCAAATTGAAGACTTTACCATGGTTTACCACCATATTGAACATATATATCTAATTTTCCTTAAACACCTCGGCATTCTTGCACCCATGCAATTAAAAGCACATGACTATCATATACTGATATACATCTCTAACAGTATTGGTCAGATAAACTATGAATGGGCAATGGTGAAACTTAAAAATCTCTTGACACCATGATTTTATGATGTCACTTGTGTTGCAGTTGGCCCATCTAGTGTAAAAGTCATTGTTTTCATATTTTGTTATCTTGAGAATCTTGTAGTATGTCTTCATATCTTCTCCCTAATAGATTTCAAGTTGACTGCCACTCTCACTATAAAGCAAAAGATGAGAGTCATCTATGTGTGTGATAATTGATTCAATCACTTCTGCACAAGGGATAAATAGGAATATGCATGTGATCCTATGCATTCTGGACCTCTTAAAATTGATGAATCCTTGCACATATTCCAAGTTCTCAGAAAACCTCTTCTCCTTGAATGTGTCTCTTATACTTCCCCATTTGACCTCAGTAGACATATCAATGAAGCATTGTTTATCTACATAAATGGTAATGGTCAAATTTTTTACTTCAATTGCCTCCTTAATGCTTGCCTCTAAAGTTTCTTTAAGGGCCACTTTACGTGTAGAGGGAGCCATGGCTCCAACATATGACAAGAGGGTGAAAATGCTTGCATCTCGACCACCTATTTGTGGTAACACACTCATAATGACAAGATTAGCTTAATGCAACTTAAATATGCAGCAATATCTTCATAAATGATGTAGAAAGAGCCATCAAATACAATTGAACATGAAAAGGTATCAACAATAATGTAGAATCATGTGCACGTGTAAGAAAATCTACATGAAACAAGGAGGGTACACTTTTAAAGCACGAAGGAGAGTCAAGGATCATTTGGGGCTTTGCAGTGTGTTCATGCGCTCAAGCAAGAGAATAAAATTGCAAAGGGTGCATTGGTGCACCGAAAAGGAATGAGGGGGTGAATTTTCAGGCCTCCACGCCTTTGTTGTGTGCTCATGCACTCAACGAGACAGAGAGAGCACACTGCCATACTTTTAATATATGAAGGAACACGTCTTCAGGAATTCAATACTCTGTGGTGCACTCACATGCTCAAAGGAAAAGAAGGCACACTCACGCATGCCAAAGCGATGAAGGGAAATCATTCAAGTCTTCGAGGTGCGTGCATGCACTCAATGGAGGGCATAGTTCTTCGCAATGAATGAGTGTGCTGAATAGGGAAGCTTGACTATTTTGGGTTCAGTTTTCAAGTTTGATCAGCTTTGATTTCCAGAAGTGTGCTTTACCTAACGAAATTTCAAGAACAATTTTGATGACAAGATTTCATGATAGGAATGAGAAGAAGAAGGATTTGCAAGCTTTTGTGGATCCTATTGCAATTATGGTGGAATGTGAAAAGTTGAGGAATGTGAAGAGTCTCAGCATGCGACAACAAATTAACACTTGCAAAATAAAAAATGAACATAAATTCCAGTAAAAAGATAGAAAAATAAAGAAACACCAGCAAGAAAAGAAAGATCACCAATGAAATCAAGAAAGATAATGAATAGATTTGATATGCAAAACATACTTGTAATGCAGGTTGATGAAGAGTTTCTTGATCCATAGTTGTGCACCCAACCTATATTAGAATTATTATGTAAATGAATGATTAAGTGGGTTAATTTAAAAGAGTTTACATGAAAAATTGTTTCATGCATGATCTCCACTGGTTGACAACTGAAAGGATTAGTTAAATGAAGTTAAGAGGGCTCCTATTTTTTAGGAATGCACCCACTTGCAACAAAGGGGCTCATGCATGCATCCAGGAGGGCATGTGTCTTCGGTACTAAGGAGTTCTCTCATGAAGGGCACACTTTCTTAAAAGGATTTTGCTCAAGGAGGGCACACTTATTTAGCATAAAGGAGTGCACTCAACACAAGTGCATGTATTCATCAACTTGGAGTGTGTTTTCTTCCTTGAAGAGTGATTTCTTGCTTTTGTTTTCCTTTGTGTGATTTTGAGTGTTTTTCGAGTTCGTACATGGTGAAAAGGCTAGTTTCTAAGTCGCGATAAGTCACGATTTCACCTAACCATAGACTAGATAACATAAGTGATTCTAAAGATTAAGTGATAACACTTTGGAAACATTGACTTAGGAGGATTTGACACTATTTGAAAACACACAAATAACAAATCAAACAACATGATGACACTAGGGGGATTGAAACGATAGTTCATGTAAGCTCCAAAATTAACTTTAGGCAAAAAATTTGGAGGTTCATTATTGTAGTGACAACAGGTACTTGTTGATGTATGCAAAAGTAACGAGTAGTTTTACTTATGTTTATGCATGTGCAATAAAGTGTTTTCTTAAAAACAAGTATAATGCATAGAAGGTTATGAACAAATAACTTATATAAATTGAACTTTTAAGATAGGGGGATTTTGACTCTCTCAAATTATATGGGAAAGGTCATAATATTATGGGTTTTGGTAATTTGGATATTAGAGTTTAATAATAATAATGGTGGTAGGTAAGAATCATGACTTTTACAAAAGTTGTAATGATAATTTTTTAAACAAACCTCTTTTGTAGTGATTAAAGATGGATTATAAATATGTCATTGTAGGCAACGAAGTCAATATGTATAATCATTATTACATGCCTTCACTCTGGGATCAAGATTTCAAGATCTTTACGAAATAAATGGAAGACCTATCCATGCATTGATTTATGATAAGCAATCATAAATATAAACAGTGGCATCGAAAGTTCATTTTTCTTCATTATCTCATGTGAGAAAGATGGTTTCCAAAATGCCTGAGATTAGTGTGGATCATGATGGAGTTTATCAAGTGGTGTTCAAGAAGATACATTTATTCTACTAATGGTGCATTATTGATAAACAATGGTAATTTATATAGGGCATATCAAGAGGGAGCTAACATCTTCCTTCAATCCCCATTAAAAAATATGTATTTTCAAGTCTTATATTTTTTCTTTCTTTATGTCACTTCTTTTGTTCAACATTATGTTTATAGATCATTGGTTATTATTCCTACATGTGTATTTGAATGATTATTTCATTAAATTATTTATGAGGATGTGATCAAGAAAAGTAGATCTTGAAGTTAGTGAGGGTTCAAAATAGTGCAGGAAGAGCATACTCCAAGAGGAAGTTGTTGCAAGGATAATGAAGAAGCCACTCTCACATCTAGAAAATAATGAAAAACCTAACTCATCACTAGGTATAATTTCATTATGTTTATTTACTTTGCTACTATTTCTCTTGCTCTTGTTCTAGGATCAACACATACATTTGATGAATGCGAGAACCAAGTCCTTTGTATCAATATTGAGGAAGATGTTGAGCCATCCCATGACTTGAGTGGACATGAAGTGGACAAGACCTAAAATCTTCTACAAGGAAGCTGGAATTAGGAAAGTGACCATAGTACTATATAACCCAAAAAAAAATTGTGTAACTAAGAGAAATAATAGAACTATCATGGAAAAATTCAAAGCTATGTTGCATGATCAAAAACTACCAAAGTTTCTATGGGGAGAATTTGTTAACATAGTTGTCTATGTTAAAAATAGATCTCCTCAACGTTACCTAAACAACAAGACTCTAGAATATGTCATCTCTGGTGAAAAACCTCATGTTGGTAACTTGATGAGATTTGGCTTCCGTATATTCTTCCACGTGCCAAAAGAAAAGAGGAACAAGTTGGAAGCTTCAGGTAAAAAATGTACATTTGTTGGTTAATGTGAAAATTATAAAGCTTATAAAATATATGTTCTTGGAAAAAGAACTATAGAGTTTAGAAAAGATATAACATTTGATGAAGACGTAGCTCTTTGAAAATACATAGACACTCCTCCTACTAATGTTCAAAGATAGGATGATGTCTTAGATGCACAAGAAGGTCTCGAGCCTAAGCTTGATCTTGATAATGAACCCATGGATCCCATGGATCCCATGGATTCCTTAGATCCTTCTCCATGTGCTAGAAAGAAATGATTATGGCTTCGTGAAACTTTATAGTATGCTAATAGACATGTTGCTCCCCAAGGAACCTTCAGAGAAAGGAAGAAACCATGTGGTCCCAAGGATATGTTGTAGCCATGAGCAACATTGTTCAAGCCAAACCATGCACTTTTTAAGAAGTTGTGAGGGCTCAAGTTTGGAAATATGCAATGGATGAATAATATGAGTCAACCATTCATAATCATGTATGGGAAATGGTTACAAGACCCCAAATTAAGTTTTTTGTGTCTTATAAATGGTTCTATAAAATTAAACATGGTGTTGATGACAATATTGAAAAATTTAAAGCTATATTTGTGGCTGGAGGGTTCTCTCAAAAAGAGGGAATAGACTATGATGAAATACTTGCACTTTTTTGTCATTATAAAATCTTTCAATCTATTGCGACTCTATATGCTAGCGAATTATGGTCCCTTTACCAAATGGATGTGAAGACTACTTTTCTACATGGCTTCCTCAAAGAAGATGTATTTGTGGAGCAACCACAAAGTATATGATTGGAAAACTCATGTGTGTAGACCAAATAAATCCCTCTATGGTTCGAAGCAAACCCCAAGATATTGGTATGCTTGCATTGATAGATTCTTGGTAAAGCTTGGTTTTACTAGAAGTAATGCTTATCCAAATCATTACTTCAAGATAATCCAAGGTATGCCTTTGATTTTAGTATTTTATGATGATGTTTTATTTTTAAACGGTGGTGAACTTCTTATCCTACAGTGTAAGAGGGAGTTAGCTTCTAAATTTTAAACGAAATATATTTACTTGATGCACTAATTTTTGGATCATGAATGTTGTAGAAACCTGGTGAGATTTTCCTTTCTCAAGAAAAATATGTTTTCAAGCTGCTTGAAATATTTGGTATGACAGAATGTAAATCCATGAATACTCCAATGGAGATGAACTTCAAAAAGCTATGTGGTAAAGCTATGGGTCCTGATTTGGAAAATCCTTCTGAGTATATTCAACTGATTGGGGCATTGATGTTCTTAGTGAACACTAGACTGGGCATATATTTTGTGGTCAATACACTAAGCCAAAATATGATTAAACCATCTCATTCACATTAGATTGTTGCAAAGCATGTGTTGAGATACCTACATGGGACCATCAATCTTGAATTGAAATATACTGCTAGATATATAAGACTACATGGATACTCAGATGTTGATTAGGCTGGAAACTCTACTAATATAAAAAAAATGCATTTGGATGTTGCTTCATAGGATTTTCCATGATATCTTGGATGACCAGGAAGAAAAAGTATGTAGCCCTCACCATGGCTAAAGTTGAGTACATTACTGTTAGCATGGATACTTGTGAGGTAGTATTGCTAAGGAAGCTCTTCGGAGTGTTGTTTGACCATGTTTTTTCATACAACAATAATTACTATGACTACAAGAGTGGGATTCAACTTGCAGAAAATATCATGTTCCATGAAACGTCTAAGCGTATTGAGATCAAATATCACTATATCTAGGATATGGTGCAAGGAAGAGCAGTAAGACTCCATCATATAGTGATTAATGACTAGATCTCTGACATTCATACCAAGCCTTTATCAAAAGGAAAATTCTTTAATTTCATATAGAAATCTTGGAAGTGTGAGATCATTGTCATATGTTGACAAGTGGATCCCCCCAAGCAGTGATAAACCTTGTATGTGTGAGATCCTTGTCATGTTATGACAAGTGTATCCCCCCAAGTAGTGATGAGCCTAGGATGTGTGAGATCCTTTTCATGTGTTAACAAGTGGATGCCCCCAAATAGTGATGAGCCTTAGATGTGTGAGAACCTTATCATGTGCTAACATGTGGATCCCCTAAGAAGAGATAAGAATTGGCTATACGAGATCCTTGTCACTTGTTGAAAAGTGGGTCCCCCTAATGAGAGATGAGACTTAGTTTTGTGAGATTCTTGTTATCTGTTGAGAAGTGGATCCCTCCATGTAGAGATGAGACTTGGTTGTGTGAGATCCTTATCATGTGTTGGCAAGTGGATCGCAACAAGAAGTGATGAGACTTGGATGTGTGAGATCCTTGTCATGTGTTTAAAAGTGGATTCTCCCAAGCAGTGATGAGCCTTTGATGTATGAGATCCTTGTCATGTGTATTATCGACATATTTGGGCACTACAACCCCAATCTTATATGTCGATAAACTAGGGATCTTTAACCCCTAAAAGTGTTGTTTCATACCCTAAAGGATCATGGTCAACTGATTACATCATTCCCCAAAATTTCCACCTAAACAACCATCTAGAACTGGCCAAAACTGGACCATACTGAGTGCTCCACTATCAGGGTGTGATGCATACTGACTTCTACACTAGCCAGGTGTGATGCATACTAAAGAGGCCTTCTATGGGGTGTGATGAGAAAGAATGGATGAATGTTCGAGACAGTTTGCTAAGCAGATGCTCATGGAATATTCTAGAAACTTCTCCTATGACACTCACCTCTCTGAATTCACCCAGGGATGAGTAAGAGATCCAAGAAGTCTCCAAGTGGAACCAAGAACAACAAGTGGAATAACACTAATCAAAAACCCAAAGATGACTCACACCCTTGCGCACATCTATAAATGGATCCCTCATCTGAGAGATATAGAGGCTAGAATTTTGTAATTTGTAAGGAAGTGTTGATGGTTTGTATTTGAGAAAGAACATTGTATTGTTGGGTGATATTTATTTTCATGAGGTGAAGAGGGCTTTGATGCTAGGAGGATGATGTTGAATCAGACAACTGGGTTGTAATTCTCCCTTTTATTTAATAAAGTTCTTTGAGTTTTCTTCCATACAACTGTCCAATTGTGAATGTTATTATTTGTGAATGCCACTGTATGTTCATTGTATTTCTGATTCTGCAATGCTTATGATATAATAGATGAAGATGCTTTGACAGTGTTTTGTTAATGTGTTTCTACAAGTATTCTCTAAGTGGGATAAGTAGGAGAGGAGTTGCAAGATCTGTGAAGGGGGAGAGAGATCAAGCAAGGAGTTAAGCGGAAGATCCAGGTTGGTTCCTTTGCCTCTCTCTTATGTATCATACATAGAAGAAATTGAAATTTTCTTTAAACTGTTTGTTTCTAGGGTAGCTGCTAATCCTAGAGGGCTATTCGATCGAAAAGACAATAGTTTTCCTAGAAACAAAATGGCGACTCCACTAGGGATCAAATAGATGTTTGTTTGTTGTTGTTGTTTGCTTTATAAACTATAGACGGAGCCTGAAGTTAGCCAGATAACCTTCGAACTATTCTTTCTCTGCAATTGCATAGTAGATGAATGTTGCTTCAGTCAATCTCCGGTTTAGTTTATGAATTGAAAATTTGACTTACAAGCATTCTAGATGCCCTTTCGGTAGCTCAGTAACCTCTCAAGATCATTCCTCTGTACTTTTCTCTTTACTGTCCATCATAGCTCAGCTTAATTCACTGAAATCAGCTGCAAATTTGAGCCAAAATCCATCTCAGTTCTGCTCCCTAGCCCATTGCACTATCTATCACTGTCAACCAGTATGCATCACACCTCTTGAGCCTAAAAAGTGTGATGCATCCTTGTTTCTATGAAGCCCAGGTGTGATGAGTGACTGATCATATTTCTCCTCTTGAACTTTGGGGTTTTTGTCCTTGTTTTCAGTTTTGTTTAGTTGTTTTTGTTGCTTATGAACTACTCCTCATTACTGAAGCCTGCTTTTATTACATAGATCAGCCTCTATTGATTATGATTAGTAAATGGTTTTATATATTTCTCCATCATTTACAATCCTTTGTCGAAAAGTTGCTTAAATCAGTCTGTCGTTTTGGTACAAAAAGTGTTGTAACTATCATTTTGTATCAAAAAGAGAAGTGTCGTTGAGTCTTCCTTCCCTGAATAGTCGATTGTACCTTTTGTCAAGTATTTGATTTGATTTGTTGATATTTTAAGTATCAAAAGAATTTTCTATTCGAAATTGAAAAGTGTCGTTTAGTCTTCCTTTCTATTTTGAAAAAGAAATTGTCGAAATGTCGCTTTGAGTAAAATATTTCAGATCTTTTCTCTACTTAGTTTTCCTTTTTGGCATTTTTCACATTAAGGGGAACAAGAAACAAATACATGCATTTGCATTTGCATTTAGACTGTGTGCCGAAAATGATTTAGGAAAAGTGCATTTAGTGTGTGCTCTTTGCTCTTTGTTTGATAGAAATTGAATCTTCTTTCCTTAGTAGCTACGATTTTCATTACTCAAAATAAACAACGATTGTTTATCATTGTAGATTGCATTTTAGGAATTTTCTATCAACATCACGTGGTGAACCATTGAAAGGAAAAATTCTAAACAAGATAAACTCTAAAATAAATTTCAATGAACTTAACAACGCTTTGGAACCTAATGCAACACATCTAGAGGTCTAGGCTAGAGACATGTTCCGGCATCATAAAAACTAGTAACTATCATTTTCCTCGAAGGTTGGGTGATTCCTCCTCCTTGATACAACAAGTGCTAACATGGACTTGTGCTCCCCATACCGTCGAGTATATATTGGGAGACCACAATAGGCTTATATCCTTTATCCATAAAAATTTGTGTTTTCCACCCTATCAATCACAATGCACTGAACATAGCATTCGAGAATATTGACTGCTATACATAAGTCCTTGGTAATTTCTCTTTAATTTATCACAAAGGTGTATATTGAATTTTTGCGATTGGTTTGGTAATCCCTCTATCTAGATTTCCAAAGTAGTCACTTTCGTTCCTTTTCAACTCTTTAAAATACAAGGTCCATCTGAGCACTTGTCACTTCAGGCTCATTAGAAATCGAAGGGGACAAGAGTCATCTTTAGCTTTTTCTTGACCCTTAAAAATTGAAAAAGCAAAGTTGTGTCAATGCGTCATTAAATTTATTGATTCAGAATAACATCCCTGTTCCTTAGTTCATCCTACGTTGAGATATATGGAGACAAATCTGGGATCCACCAATCAAGGAATCCCTTTTGAGGGGAATCCTAGTCATTTTTCCTCTTTGGGAAATATTGGTGCTCTGTATATGGCCACATTGTCCCTTTCAGGAATTACAATTAGCCTTCTATTATGGCTATTCTAAACCTCTGTCGTTCAAAATACCGTGATTCCTCAGCAATCGAATCAGCATCTAGTTGATACTGAAGTTGACCCTTCACCTTCTTCTTCGTTTGTTTCTCCCTCCCCTTCTTCCTCTTCGTTTGGTGAAAATAGCGATGCTAGTAACCAAGTGGCTGAGAAGAAGAAGAATGGGAAGGAGAAGAAGAAGAAGAAGAAGCCGATTCAGTAAGGGGGCAAACATGCAACATCTAGTGAAAACCCGTACACTAAGCTTTTCAAACCGAGATCTCCATGCATAATTTGTAGGGGAGACTATTTTCATCAAGAACTTCCATGCATTCCTTGGATCTTGAGAGAATCATCCTCCCATTTAGACCAACCAGTGTCATCAAACTCTGGTGATCATGTTGACAACACACCATCAACTAGTAATAGTGGATAGAAAGGAAAGGTCAATATTCCATGTAGATTATGTGAAGGACACCATAACCTTCCCTGTTGTCCCTTTTTGGATGAAGCCAAAAGAGTCTTCCATAACTGTCCTGCTTCACCATAGCAACTTCCATCTGGATACAGGAAGGTCTCCCTAAGTCCTTTACTAGTTGAAAATCCGACTGACATAACTCAATTGTCGATCGAAATGCCTATCGTTGAAAGTGATGTTATAAAATTATATATTACAGAGCAATGGAACACATAAAATATTGCAGAAACATAAACACAGAAAACGCATAAAACAAGAGAGACACAAATTACGCGGTTCACCTAGTTTGGGCTACGTCCACCCCGAACAGCCAGTCCTTCCTTTCTATTATCTAGCAAAATGAGGAGACACAACCTACAACAAATCCACTGTAATATTCTCTATTTTCTCTCAGAGTCTCACCTCTCTATTTCTCACTCGGAGAATACAAATCTATTACACAACCTCAAATACAATTCCCTCATATGAAGAGAGGGGTTGCCTTCTAGGGCAAAAAACCATAAACTAAACATAAGTTCTACCGTCAGATCATCCGCCTAATGAACGGGCCAGATTGGCTAGAAATTACTATACTTTTACAAGGAAATTTTACATCTGTTTTTAGCTTCGGGAGCGCTGCCCCCAAGCCCCTGGACCCCCCAACCGGGGGGGTTGGCCCCCCTAACCCCCGCGAGGGGGAAAAGTTCCCCCTGCGTGGACGGGTGTACAAACCTCCTGGGGTATACATCTAGCTGAAACAAAGACCTCTGAACAATCATTCTCCACACACAAGAAGTGAATCTTCTGAGTCCATACCGGACCAAAGTCAATAGGTTGAGATGGTAGTCGACCCAATTTTACCTTCAGAAGATCATACACTTCCTCAAGAGAGTGAGAACGATATCGTTCAAATTCTCTTTGTTACTTCAAAGTCCACCGAACTTGGGGGCAATCCAACCATTCCTTCACAACAGGAAGAGAATCCCCCAGTTCTCGCTACTCAAGAGGTTATTTCAACCATTCATTCGGTGCCACCTCTAGGTAGTCTAGTCACTTCCTTTGATTGGAATCGACTAGCTAGATCTCGCCTTCCTTCTAATGTACCATTCTGAATCACAATACAAGTTTACAAAATGATCGTGTCTGGCACTATCATAGATGAAGGGGCATCAGTGAGTATCCTTTCCTCAACTGCTTGGAAAGCACTTGGTTCGCCATCACTTATGCCTATTACACATAATTTTTCAGGCTTTAACAAAGGAACCAATCGACTGTTAGGGATCCTTCCTAAGTTAGGGATCCATTCTGGTGAATGTAATGAAGCTTAGGGGGCATCCACCCTTGTCTTCTTTGGAAAACGATCCCAACTGAAAAGATAGGTTTCCCTGTAGGTTATGTGATTGGAAGTGCGATCCCACACCATTCACCTTTATCCACTCTATGGACAAAGCCCAGGAAGTTTTTTGTCTAATCGCAAACGAAACCATCCTACCATATGAATTTCCCTGTAAGTTAAGTGATTGGCCCAACATACCATTCACCTTTGTCTGCACTGTGGACAAATCCAAGGAAGTGTTTTTCTAACCGCTGACAAAAACCATCCTGCTTAACCATAGTGATTTCAATATGGTTACTGGATGCTCTCCTTTTCATCATTCTGGGGGCATGAAAACCTTTTTCAATTTCACTTTTTTAGCTTTTTAGCTTTTTAGCTTTCTTTTAGCTTTTTAGTTTTTTTAGCCTTTTAGCTTTTTAGCTTCTTAGGTTAGGTGATTGGTTCGACCACCATTCACCTTCGTCTGCACTATGGAGAAAGCAAAGGAAGTGTTTGGTCTGTTGTACGAACGAAACCATCCTACCTAACCTCAGTAGTTTCTTAGCTTTCTGTTTTTGCTAGCTTTTGGGTTTTGTCATTTCTAGCTTACATAAAAATAAAAACTAAAAACTAAGCATATGTTATCACATGGTTCAAGCTCGTTAAAGAATAAACCTACCACTGAGCATAGTTCCCCCACAGTTCAAGCTCATTAAAAAATGAACCCACCTTCGGTAAATAACCTTTGTGATTGCCATGCTATCAGGCCTTTGAGCCTTAGTTGTGTTCCTGCCATCACCTCCATTCTTTTGGCTGATCATACGGTTCCACTTGATTGTTTACCTTTTTGAGGAATAGTTGTGACGAGTGTTCCTATTAGCCACCCTCTTCACATCACCATGTTTTGAGAAGTTCCAAGCTTACCCGGAACCAGTTTCTACCCTAAACGCCACTCATTCCACAAAAACAAGTCTCCTTTAAACTCTTTTCAGACTCGTTAGATATGAAAAGATTGTCAAGCTATTGGCCTTTCCAGCTTGTTAAAGTAATTGAAAATTCCATCACTCCTGTATATTTTAATCTTTTTCGGACCTGAGGGATTATCTCATGAAAAAGTTCGAGAGCTTGTCTTTTTCAGCTCGCTAAAGTGATCGAAAATTCATCCCGTTTGTATTATTTTATCCTTTTTCGGACTGAAGGGATTATGCTATGAAAAATAATTGGTGGAGCTTCCTTTTTGTCCCTTTTAAAACTCTCTAAACATGAAAGGACCAAGTTATCCTTGTCATTAAACTTGTTAAAACAATAGCTTCAAACTTGTCCCCTAGACAAGAATGAGTTTCACTATCACTAGGCTCGCTAAAACATAGCGATAGGTTTGCCCGAAGGGAAAATTATAGAACAATCATATGTTATCCTCCTCAAGCTTGAAAAAAATAAAGAGATACTGGTCAGCAATGACTGGGGAAAAAGGGAAGAAAACTTGAAGAATTGTATGGCAGCAGGTCGCTCTTGAACATGACATTTTCACTCCATCACCATGATTGAGTCGGGTTGGGTTATTCCATTCACTGGCGATATCACATTGGTCCTCCATACCATCCATCTTTTAGGGTTAATGCTACCAATCCATCTTAGTGTCACCGATATTTTCAAGAGAAGTCATTCAGTTGAGAAACCACAATCCAGGTAATGCCTCATCCACTGCAATACCTTCACCCTCCATTTTTCATGACTGCATTCCTAAACCTTGTGTCATCAGATTGTTTTCACCTCCAGAAAATCATTTTCTTCATTTCGTATCGTAGATGTGGGATACATTAAGGCCCTCCTACGACGAGTCACTTCTTTTCGACATTAGCTCATTATCCAAGAAGTTGACTTAGAAACAACCCTTTCAGTACTTTGAAGCTTGCATCCCTCAATGGCAAGTTTCTCACTTCCAGCCACAGGTTGACATCAATGGCCTTCAACCGAAAGATTTTGTGTGATGTTCAACATCAGATCATATATTCAAACCATGTGAATTGTACTGTAGTGCCTTGAGGGTCATTATCATTATCGGTGATTCCTCTCGCATCTGTTAACAGCTCACATTATTGGCTAGTAATTAGGCGATGTCTTTCCATGTTCGACTATAGAACATCCCTTCACATGGATTGACTTGTACATCAGGCGAAGATTGAATGAGTTTGAAGACCTCGGATCTAGTTTCATCCATCTGGGTTGCAATATATTCAGGAATATAGAGACATCAAATCTACACAAAAGCTGCACATATGGTCATCCAAACTAGGGATGATGACTCTACATATAAAGAATCACTAGTTTGCAAATGCGGACGATTATCTATTCTATGTACATGAAATGAATTTATAAAGTTGAGCATGGGAATGCCCACCTTAGATAGATCATGAAAAATTATATTATGATGATGTATTATATTGTATCTTATACAGTTCACTTCCAGTTCAAATACCTCGGATCCTCATGATAAAGCATTTCGCCCGACATCAAAGATTTATGACTTCATGCTTTAGGGGGCAACTGTTATAGACATATTTGGGCACTACAACCCCAATCTTATATGTCGATAAACTAGGGATATTTAACCCCTAAAAGTGTTGTTTCATACCCTAAAGGTTCATGGTCAACTGATTATATCATTCCCCAAAAGTTCCACCTGAAAAACCATCCAGAACTGGCCAAATCTGGACCATACTGACTTCTCCATTGTCAGGGTAAGATGCATACTGACTTCTACACTAGCTAGGTGTGATGCATACTTGAAGAGGCCTTCTATGGGGTGCGATGAGCGAGAATGGACAAATGTCTGAGAAAGTTTGCTAAGTGGATGCTCATGGAATACTCTAGAAACTTCTCCTATGACACTTGCCTCTCTGAATTTTCCCAGGGATGAGCAAGAGATCCAAGAAATATCCTAGTGGAACTAAGAACAACAAGTGGAATGACACTAATCAAAAACCCAGAGATGACTCACACCCTTGCACACATCTATAAATGGATCCCTCACCTGAGAGATCTAGAGGTTGGATTGTAATTTGTAAGGAAGTGATGATAGTTTGTATCTAAGAAAGAGCATTATATTTTTGGGTGATATTGCTTTTCATGAGGTGAAGAGGGCTTTGATGCTAGGAGGATGATGCTAGATCAGATAGGTGGGTTGTAATTCTCCCTTTTATTTAATAAATTTCATTGAGTTTTCTTCCATACAACTGTGCAATTGTGAATTTTATTATTTGTGAATGCCATTGTATGTTCATTATATTTCTAATTCTGCAATGCTTATGATATAATAGATCAAGATGCTTTGACAGTGTTTTGTTACTGTGTTTCTACAAGTATTCTCTAAGCGGGATAAGTAGGAGAGGAGTTGCAAACTCTGTCAAGGGGGAGAGAGGTCAAGCAAGGAGTTAAGCAGAAGATCCAGGTTGGTTCTTCTACCTCTCTCTTATCTATCATACATGGAATAAATCACAAATTTCTTCAAACTGTTTGTTTTTAGGGTAGTTTCCAATCCTAGAGGGCTAGTCGATCAAAAAGACACTAGTTTTCCCAAAAACAATGTGTTTACAAGTGGATGCCCCCAATCAAATATGAGACTTGGTTGTGAAATATCATTGTCATGTGTTGATAAGTGAGTCCCCCCAAGCAGAGATGAGTCTTGGTTGTCTGATATCCTTGTCAAGTGGGTTATCCCCCAAAGAAAATATATGAATTGGTTGTGTGAGATCCTTGACTCTTTAATGCATATGTTACACTCTCTCTTAAAATCATAAGGTACATTTCCTAAATAGGCATGGATTCGTTTCTCCTCCTATATATATGTGTCTTATTCTTTCTCCCCTTACTACTTATGCATTGTCAAATAATAAATTGAACTTGATAAAGACTTAGGAGAGAGTTGAAGAAGATTATGAGAGAGATAATTGGAGAGTAAGAGTAGAACTTGGTGAGCCAATGTTGATTTAGTGCTTTAGTGTTTCAGTGTTGATTCAATGTATGCAATTTTTTCTGCTACTAGTGATCTTCATGCTACAACTTGTTCAAATTTGGGTGAACATTGTAATTCTCTTGATCTCTCATTATACTTTGCATCTCTGTTGAACAATTTATTTCTAATAGAAGAAGAATCTGATTGGGTTTTGCCCTTGTGGGTTTTTCCCAGGTCATTGGACCTAAATTTGTTGCATCTCATTGTATTTTGGTTGTCTTCTATAGTGCATTTGATTTATGTTCTATTGAAAATTTCTTATCCAATATTGTAGCATAAATATTTTTTGTAATAAGTGATTGTTACAACATAAAACATCAAAATTTCAACACCCTCGACTACAATAGGGTTGTAAAATATAGGAAGAATAATAGTCGATGGAGGAGAGCACTCCTACCTCAAGAGTTCTCTCTCTAATGGCCTCCACCACACCAAAATCACAATAGACTTCATAGTCCCTCACAGTAGCATTATGTAATTTATCCAATAGTAGGGAAAAAGGTGATCGCTCTCCCATAGTTTGCTCCTTTTATAGGAGGCTTCATAAGTGACACTTGTCACTTAATGCAAAAATAATTATTTTTATTACTCTAAAAGTTTTATTATTCACCCATCCATGTGTGAGCCTCTAATCAAGGCTCTCTACTTAAATTCTTATTTAAAATTAATGGTTTCCCTCACCCCAACATGACTCCCTATTTCTTCTCCTAGTTGTCTCTTGATCCCCCTTTTATACTCCTTATTTTGTCTTCATTACTAAAATAAAATGGTAGGTCTCAGATTTGTTTCCCAACTACACCTTAATGTATCTCAATCTAACTCTTAAATGGAGATCTTATGTTGAATCTTGCCACATGGTGGTTCTCTCATGAAACTAAATTTCTGTAATTTCATTTATTATTCTTTAACTTCATTCATCACCCTCTTTTCTTAATGAGGTTAAAATATCTTAGGATTAATGTTTCTAATCACCTCTATGTCCCTTTTCCCTTTTTATCTTATTAAAATGCTTGCCTACTTTGAGTTAGTCTAAATGCACATTATCCACCTAAGATTTTATAAATGTGGGAAGGATATAGTTACTCAATTGTTCCAATTTTTCATAACTTGGTTTTAAAACCTCACTTGCCACATTATGTGAATTAGTATGATTATCATATCTTAATTATATTTCAATAGTTTTTCTTCTTCATTCCAAGGATGCCAAGTCAATTGTGTTCTTCAAGAACTTCCCTTTGAAATTCCAAGGGTTCCACACTAAGCAATTTCTTCTTGATGCCAAGGGTTCTAAGTCATTTGTACCCTTCAAGAACTTCTACTTGAAGTTTCAAGAGTGCCACACATTTTTCCCTTTAAGCATCATGTGACTATGAGGGGGAAGGTTAGTTGTGACAACGAAGACCACTATCATCTCTCATGTTGTCATCTTTAATGAGACTAATGGTGTTATGGATCAATAGATCCACATTGATGTGGACTCCCCTATAGATCCTCATGTGTGACCCAATCTGGGGTCTGCCCCCATGGCATCATGATCTTAAAGGCAAAGGTACCCCAATATCTTCCATCTTAAGTGATGGTGGGAGTGTCGGCAAGTGAAAAAGGGATGTTGTCCCACCCCTCCCATGAAGTTCCATATATTTTTATAACATCGTCACCCATGTATAAGTCAGTCATCCAAGAAACAAACCTATGCATGTAGTCACTAACATGTTATTATAATTCACAACAGAACTTTAAATTTAGCTATAAAAAAAAAGAAAAAAAATCAGACAATAGCATGCAATTCAAAGCAAACCAGAGGTTGTCGAATCATCATATTCAACTGCATCTTGGTAGTCCCTTTCCACACTCAATATTCATCACTAATATTTGTTCATACTATTAGTAACCAATACAATATTTTATGTTAAATCATCATCATGACATAATCATCAACGTCTTTGTTAATTGTGAGCAAGAACTAAATTAAAGAGACAACATAGTGAATCCATCACATGATCAGACACATCCATCACAACATTTATCATCATAAAATCAAATTAGAAAACAATTATTACCACATCCACTAATAGTAAGAGTCAAATATATGGACCATCAACCCAAGGCCTTCAAAGAATAATGTATCATCCTTAAGGTTATATCAAGGATGATCTCATATCAAGGGTAGTCAACCAAAGTGGGGAAATATGTACACCCCTCTTAATAATAGTCTTCATCCCAAATTCCTCAGAAAAGGAAATGAAGAGGGTGACAAATCTCCTTGTCATCCTCCCAGCTAGATTGGGACTATAAATATCCCATTATACCTTCCTTTGGTCTACCAATCATCATCTAAGTGGTAACATTTTCTAGTTTGTAATGCAAGCTAGCACCACCAATTACCTTTTCATTCCCCTCATATGTGACGTGTAGATGACTCAAGTCAGTAACATGCGACGGATTCAAAAAGTAGTAGCATAAGAATGACACATGGAACTTTTATGCATTCATGCCAATGATGTAGGTAATGCAAACCTATATGTTACTGGCCCTTCCTTCTCTATGAATTTGAATTGTCTCATAAATTTTCTCCCTTCCTTTATTTTAAGGAATTATTTTGAGGTTATATTATTATAAACACATTATTGATCTCGATTTTACAATGAAAAACACTTTATCTCCAATATCATAACCATGATTCATGCAATGAGAATATGAATAAAACTTTTGTTAATCTTGACCTTCCTTTAACCTTTCCTTAATCATGGCTATCAAAAAGAATAATCCCCATGTTGTCAAAATGAAGTTTATTACAATTGGAAAGTCACACATTTAAAGTACGTAATAGGGTTCATCATTCCCTCTTTTTAAGTGTTCTTGCCATATTTGCAAATCATGCAAGGAAAGTTGGATGGAAACTACTTTTCCTATCATAATATCCCTCTCTAATCCAATAGTATCCATATTTCATTATAATTATATTATAGTATAGGTATTAACCTCAGATAATACCAGATTTGTCTTCACGGTTGGATGAATGTTTAGCTATATGAATTGTTTCATTCATTCAAGTTACTTTCTACTAAATAGAGGAAAAGATGGCAATAAAATAATGTGAAATGAGCACTCCTCTTCCTAATAATGTGTTATCCAATACCCCTCCTCATTGAGTCTATATATTAAATGTTGTTGCATCTATTTTCCTTGGAATCTATTATTAATAGCAGAATTTGGCCTAATCTATGCATTCCTTAGTTTTATTCGATTTTGCACACTCTTTATTATTTACCTTTCTCCCTTAAGCTATTAGTAGTCATTTGGATCTACCCTATTATGATCCTAGGATTCTTGTAACCACTCGCACTATGTTATCTACTACATCGCAACCATTTTCTTGCATGATATCATCATGGGCATGTTGTACAAGAAATATCAATTTAACCATCATCAGATAGTCATTTGATAGACCTCTAAGGAAATTTATTAAAATCCAATCCCATAATATATGAGGGACTAGAAATGGAATTTCATGAGAAAATAATGTTGGAAATAATATTGAAAGGGGGGGTGAATCAGTATTATCAAATTCTTTTCAATATGTCTTCTTGATTTTTACTTAATTTAATCTTTTATGTCAGTCCCATATAATAATGAGCGTGAACAAGAAAAACAGATAGTCACACCAAAGAACACCAGATATAAGGTGGAAACCCAATGTTAACCACCTGCTGCAATATGCCTCTATCTTCTTTCAATTTGAAACTTCTTTTACAATGATTTTGTACTAGTGCAGTCCTTTACCAGTACACATGTTGCAACCTGCAGAGAGCTACAACTCTCTCTCGTTTTCCAGTCTCTCCTGGAAGGGAGCTACAACCCCCTTAGCTCTTTTACTTCTTTAAGGACCACATTTCATAAATTTTCAAACTGGATCCATAAACATCAAATAATCATCAAGTACATGAAAATCACCCAATCTCCTTATACAATCAACCAATGAATCACCCAACTTTTCAGAATGTTGTAAACAGAAAAGTAATACCAGAAATCTAAACCTAGAATTCTGCAGCAATAGATTAAAGACAGTCAACAAATGTTTCAAGATAAGTCTGCAACTTCACCAATAGGGGCCTGCGTATATCCATAGCTCTTCTGAGACTAAACTGCACAGATCTACACTGGTTGCTCTTCTGTCCTGCGTACTTCTTCTCAGATCCGCACCTCTAGTATCTAACTTACAGCGTACATCCGCACTGTGCCTTCTTCTGTCCTGCATACCTCACACTGTACCTTTTTCTGCTCTGCGTGCCTCCCGCAATGCTCTTTCTCCTACTCTGCATACCACGCACTGCGCCTTTCTCTACGCTGCGTACTCCCGCACTGCGCCTTTTGCTACGCTGCGTACCCCCGCACTGTACCTTCAGATCGCCTGCGGACTTCAGATTAGGGCCAAATTACCAGTGCTCTAATGTGTTACAATCAGTCAGATCCACCGATCTGCTCATGCGCCCGAGAGATCACAACTTATCAATAGATTCGCCTTAAGTTTTCTCCTTGATTTAGATCTAGCTTTTAAAATCAATCACCCAAAATTTCAGATCTTAAGATATTAAAATTTTCACAAGTGTCTGGCCAAGAGATCTCCTTTCCTTTCTATAGGCAAGCCTTTCACAATACCATGGTCCAAAACCATACTAACACAATACCATGAACCCAATACTTGGGATCAATACCTTTAGATGAAATACCGCAGACCAAAACCATAGGATCAAAAACTGTCAGACTAATACCATGAGCCATTCATGAAAATTCCCATGTGTACGCGCTTTTATGCATTGGAGAGAGTGAAACTGGGGTCCACACCTTCTGAACGTATCACCTACGAGCATGTACACACTCCTTGGTCGGCGTACCTGCGGCTCTGTAGCTTCTTCTAGGATTACCTGCAGGTATCTTAATTTTCATGATTTTGAGTGCCTGAACTTAGATCTGTCACAAGAGTGAGTTGCCTTCAAGTACAACACCTGTGCCATAGTACCAAACCAGAATCATAATGCCAACAATCTCCCCCTTTGGACTTGATGGTAACCTCAAGATCTTCAACATTATTCTCCCCCTTTGACATCAAGGGCAAAGGGTTATGCTCCCCCTAAGATCATGCATAAGTATTTGTTCTGCTGATAATGCTCCCTCTGACCAGATCCATAATCCTCCATAACCAATGAAAGAGATAGAGACATATTGCAGCCATGTTTAGATCAACATCCATGTTCTCCTTCTGTGCTACCATAATGCCAACAATGCATTATATGTCCTCCCCCTGAACGTGTGCCAGCAATCTACAACCAATCCATAAACCAGCAAATGTACGCGTATACCACATATAAACCTCATGTACAACCAACATATGAGATTCAACAACAAGATGATGCATCAACTACCCCCAGTTTTTGCCTGAGGTATTCAAAGGTCTCCCTGGGCAATGGTTTGGTGAGAATATCAGCAACTTGTTCCTTAGAAGGAACATACTCCAACTTGACTTTTTTTTCAAGCACTTGTTCCCTGAGAAAGTGATACTTGATCGGTATGTGCTTGGTCTTTGAATGCATGACTGGGTTCTTTGAAATGCTGATTGCACTTGTATTATCACATAGGATGGAGATAGGTGGTGTACAAGTGATTTGAAAATCCTGCAAGGTCTGCATCATCCAAAGGAGTTGAGTGCAGCAAGATGCAACAACCACATATTCCGCTTCAGCTGTAGATAAAGCAATCGAACTTTGTTTCTTGCTAAACCAAGATACTAATCTGGAACCCATAAAGCATGCACACCACTTGTGCTCTTCCTGTCATCCACGCTTCCGGCCCAATCTGCATCTGTATAAGCATGAAGTGTGAGATCTGTATCTCTAGGATACCATAAGCCATAGTTTTGAGTTCCTTGAAGGTACTTAAAGATTCTCTTCACTACCTAAAGATCAGTTTCCTTTGGATTTTCCTGAAATCTTCCAACTACTCCCACTGCATGCATGATGTCTGGTCGGGTACCTGTCAAATAAAGTAGACTTCCAATCATAGACGTGTAGGTTGGTTGATGCACTGCTGTTGATTCATCATTTGCACTGAGGCTGCATCCTGTGACCATGGGGGTACATACTGGTTTTGCATTTTCCATGCCATATTTCTTCAAAATCTGCTTGAGATACTTGGTTTGAGACAAGAAGATCCCTCCTTCATTTTGTTGGATTTGCAATCCAAGAAAATATGTCAGTTCTCCAAGCAAAGACATTTCGAATTCTTTCTGCATCACTAAGGCAAAGCTTTGACTCATAGTTTCTTCATTGCTGCCAAAGATAATATCATCTACATACACAACAAGTATTAGCAATTTGTCATTTTCAATTTTTATATAAAGATTACTATCTGCTGATCCTTTTGAAAAACCTTGTTGATGAAGATATTTGTCCAAATGATAGTACCAAGCCCTTGGAGCTTGTTTAAGACCATAGAGAGCCTTTTTTAGTCTGCATACAAGATTTGGATCATTCCCAAGGATGAAACCATCTGGTTGCTCAATGTACACTTCTTCTTCTAAGTCGCCATTTAGAAAGGCTGATTTCACGTCCATTTGAAAAAATTTGAACTTCTGAAAGCTTGAGAGAGCAAGGAACATTCGGATGGCATCAAGTCTAGCAGCAGGAGAAAAAATTTCTTCAAAGTCTATTCCTTCTTGTTGAGCATACCCTTTACAAACAAGTCTGGCCTTGTTTCTAATAACTTCCCCATTTTCATTCAACTTGTTCTTCAAGATCCATTTTGTCCCTATGACATTCTTATCTTTTGGTCTAGGAACCAACTCCCAAGTATTGTTCTTTTCAATCTGCTCAAGTTCTTCATCCATTGCCTTGACCCAGCATTCATCTTTGCATGCCTCTTTTACATTTTTTGGTTCAGTGGAGGAAAGCAATGCCAAATAGCTTGAGGCTTCTGCAATTTTTCTTCTAGTTTGTACACCTGCTTCTTTCTGCCCCAAAATCTGAGATTCTGGATGATTCTTCTGAACGTACCTAGATGGAGTCTTCTCTTCTATCCTTATCTATTCCTCTATTGCTTCTTGAGGTTCTTCTTCATCATCTGTCTGATTTGGAGAGTAGTCTTCATCCTCTTCGATATCTTCATGATTTACTTGCCTAGGGATGTATCCTTTTTCATCATCCACTACATCAATGCTGTCAACAATTCTTCCAAGTCTTTTATTATAACACTTATATGCTTTGTTGTAGGGAGAATAACGAAGGAGAATGCCTTCATCTGCTCTGGGTTCAAGTTTGCCAAGTTGTTCATCAGTATTCTTAATATAGCATTTGCACCAAAAAAATTTGAAGTGCTTTCCTGAAGGAGTCTCACCATACCAGAGCTCATGCGGAGTTTGAGTGTTGTTCACTCAGAGATTTTTTTTTGTTGAGAATAACAACCACGACATATGCAGCTTCACCCCAGAAGGTTGGGGGAGTTCCAAACTCATCAAGCATAGCACGAGCCATTTTTTGGACTATTCTGTTCATCCTTTCCACGACTCCATTTTGTTGAGGAGTCCTAGCTGTAGAGAATTCCCTTCTTATTCCATGTTCTTCACAGAAATCAAAAAATTTATTTGAGGTAAACTCCCCACCTCTGTTAGACCTGAGGCACTTAATTTTGTAATCTAATTCATTTTCAACCAAGGCTTTGAAGGATTGGAATTTTTCGAAAGCTTCATCCTTGTGCTTCATAAGTCCTAACAAAACCATCTTGGAGAAGTCATCAATGAATAATATAAAGTATTCTTCTCCTTGAGGTGACCTTGTCCTAAATGGACCACATATATCTGCATGGACTAGCTCAAGAGGCCTGCTGGCTGATCCTTCCTTCTCAGGGAAGTTAGTTCTGGTTTGCTTACCAAACTAACATGATTTTCATATGGTGTTGTCTGGAATTTTGATGTCTGGAAGACCACGAACTGCCTGGTATTTGCATGCTTTCCTTATTTGTGAAAAGCTTAGATGCCCCAACCTTCAGTGCCATAACCAGTGTTCATCATTCTTGCTCAAATAACATTGTTGTTCTCCTTCCTCAAATATGTATAGATTATTTGGAGTTCTTCTGCCTTTGAGTATTGTTCTTCCTGTATCAAGATCGCGAACACTACACCCATCTGATCGAAATATTACCTCGATTCCATTATTGCACATCTGACTGACACTCAATAGATTATGCTTCAAGCCATCAACATACAAAACATTTCCAGCTTTGACCTTTTCTTTCAACTGAGCAATGCCTTTTCCTTTTATGGCTGTAGGGGTATCATTTCCAAAAGAAACTTTCTTTCCCTTTTCTAAAGCAGTATATGATTCAATTTTTTCTTTATCACCTGTCATATGCTTTGAACATTTGTTGTCGATGTACCATTGATTTTCCTGTCCTTCTGCATATAAAGCTATCGCACATCTTTCTGGTTTCGGTTCCTTCATTCTCCATGTTTTGGCACTTGAGGTTTGTTCCTTCTGAGTTGTCTTCCAAAACCTGCTCCTACATTCAGAATCTTCATGACCAAAATTATTACAAATAGAACATTCAATTTCACTTTCAAGGGCGGAAAATTTGTTATAGGTCCTCTTCGTGATTGCAGGCATACTTCTTTGTTTTTCAGCTTCTCTAGTCATGATTGTCTTATAGGCAACACATTGAGCAGCTTTGTGACCAAAGTTATGGAAGGAGAAACATTGGCCATTGAAGAAATTCCTACGACTATCATCCAACTGATTGTAGTTTCTACTAACATCCATTCTCGAAGAAAATTGGGAAGAATTTACTTGTGGCTGGTTGTAGCTTATGTTTGTCCTTAAGGTAGCATGCCCCCGATTTTCTTGATAGTCTTTGTTCGTTCTTGAGGAAGATTGTCCCTGATTTACCTGATGATTTCTATTAGGTCTTTGCTCACTCCTTTTTGCTGCTTCGAGATAACTTTTGGAGATGGAAGCTTGAGATGCTTCTCCATTATACCCCAGACCTGTCTTGATTAGAGGGGAATGTTCCACATTGATAATCTCATCCAGAGTTTTAGATCCTTTAACAAATTTAAGATTAAGGGCCTTTGTTTTCTCAATTTCTTTTCTAAGGCCAACAATTTCACATTCTAACTTCTCAAGAAATTTTTCTTTTTCATCAAGTTGAAATTGCAGAGTATCAATGATCATATTCTTTTCTTATAAACATGTTTTGAGTCTAGAAATCTCTTCATAAAAGCCATCCACATCTATAGCATCCATGTAATCATCATCTTCAAAGGCCATTAAAAGTTTATAGTGATTACCTTTTTCATCTTCATCGCTATTTGATAGTCCATCACTATCTTCATGAGTGCAATAGCTTTTTTTATTTGCATTTTGTTTCTTGTTCCATCTAATAGGTTCCTTCCCCTTGTCAAA
Organism: Pinus taeda; assembly: GCA_000404065.3. Lineage (NCBI taxonomy): Eukaryota > Viridiplantae > Streptophyta > Pinopsida > Pinales > Pinaceae > Pinus > Pinus taeda. The sequence continues at coordinate 22,188 of APFE030195471.1, read as the reverse complement.
TTTATCCTTGTGAGGACATTTGGCAGCATAGTGTCCTACCCTTCCACAATCAAAGCATTTGAATGGTAACTTACCTCGCAATCGTCCAGCACCCCGTTGAAGATTTTTGACAAAATTTGATTCTTCTTCTTCTTCTGATATGTGTCCTGACTCATAGTACTCTCCTTTGACAGAAGCCTTGAAGGCAGCTTCTCTCCTGTCTGATGGTCCTCCTTTCCTCATTTCATAAGTAGTTAGAATTCCATGCAGCTGTGACATTTTAAGAATTCGAAAGATTTTCTTTTTCTTCTATTGCAGATACTTTAGATTCAAACTTGGGGGACAATGATCTTAGAACTTTTTCAACCACAACAGCCTCTTTTACTTCTTCACCCAAATTTTTCATACAGTTAACAATTCATCTACATGAAGAAAATAGTTAGCCACACTTTCATCATTGTACATCCTGAGATTTTCATACTGAATTCTGAGGGTTTTAAGTTTTGCTCGTTTTACCTGATCATCTCTTTCATAGCTCAGAACAATCTTGTCCCATATTTCCTTTGCGGATTTATACTGCATGACTTTGAAAAATTCTGATTACGATAGACATCCCAATAGAGTATTAACCGCCTTTGCATTTGTTTCATATTTCTTCTTCTCAGCCGGATCTGTGGGGGTTGCTGATGGAAAAGTATACCCTATATCTATGATATCCCAGACTTCTGTACCCAGAGATCGAAGATAGGCAGTAACTCTTACCTTCCAATATACGAAGTTTGTCCCATCAAAAACCGGTGGCCTGATTGATGCTTCCCTCTCGTAGTTGCTCATGATGAAAGATCTTCCTTCGAGCGATCAAGCTTCTTCAGAAGGACCTGCTCTGATACCAATTGTTGGAAATAATACTGAGAGGGGGGTGAATCAGTATTATCAAATTCTTTTCAATATGTCTTCTTGATTTTTACTTAATTTAATCTTGTATGTCAGTACCATATAATAATGAGCATGAACAAGAAAAATAGATAGTCACACCAAAGAACACCAGATATAAGGTGGAAACCCAATGTGGGTGAAAACCACCTGCTGCAATATGCCTCTATCTTCTTTCAATTTGAAACTTCTTTTACAATGATTTTGTACTGGTGCAGTCCTTTACCAGTGCGCAGGCTGCAACCTACAGAGAGCTACAACTCTCTCTCGTTTTCCAGTCTCTCCTGGAAGGGAGCTACAACCCCCTTATCTCTTTTACTTCTTTAAGGACCACGTTTCATAAATTTTCAAACTAGATCCATGAACATCAAATAATCATCAAGTACATGCAAATCACCCAATCTCCTTATACAAGGAACCAATGAATCACCGAACTTTTCAGAATGTTGTAAACAAAAAAGTAATACCAGAAATCTAAACCCAGAATTCTGCAGCAATAGATAAAAGACAGTCAACAAATGCTTCAAGATAAGTCCGCAACTTCACCAATAGGGGCCTGCGTATATCCGCAGCTCTTCTGAGACTAAACTGCGCAGATCCGCACTGGTCGCTCTTGTGCCCTGCGTACTTCTTCTCAGATCCGCACCTCTACTATCTGACTTACAGCGTACATCCGCATTGTGCCTTCTTCTGTCCTGCGTACCTCGCACTGTACCTTTTTCGGCTCTGCGTGCCTCCCGCAATGTGCGTTCTCCTGCTCTACATACCACGCATTGCGCCTTTCTCTGCGCTGCGTACCCCCGCACTGCGCCTTTTGCTGCGCTGCATACCCCCGCACTGTACCTTCGGATTGCCTGCGGACTTCAGATTAGGGCCAAATTACCAGTCCTCTAATGTGTCACAATCAGTCAAATCCACTGATCTGCTCATGCGCCCAAGAGATCACGACTTATCAATAGATTCGCCTTAAGTTTTCTCCTTGATTTAGATCTAGCTTTTAAAATCAATCACCCAAAATTTCAGATCTTAAGATATTCAATTTTTCACAAGTGTCTGGCCAAGAGATATCCTTTTGTTTTTATAGGCAAGCCTTTCACAATACCATGGTCCAAAACCATACTAACACAATACCATGAACCCAATAATTTGGATCAATACCTTTAGACGCAATACCACGGACCAAAACCATAGGATCAAAAACTGTCGGACTAATACCATGAGCCATTCATGAAAATTCCCACGTGTACACGCTTTTATGCATTGGAGAGAGTGAAACTGGGGTCCGCACCTTCTGAACGTATCACCTGCGAGCATGTACGCACTCCTTGGTCAGCGTACCTGTAGGTCTGCAGCTTCTTCTAGGATTACCTGCGGGTATCTTAATTTTCATGATTTTGAGTGCCTGAACTGAGATCTGTCACAAGAGTGAGTTGCCATCAAGTACAACACCTGTGCCATAGTACCAAACCAGAATCATAATGCCAACAAATAACTAAATGATTGTAATATTTACCCATCTACTAATTTTTTGTCTTGAATATATCATATAAAGAGAAACTTGTCATAAATCCTTCTTCCATCTATGCCATCATTAGCCATTAAATTTTTTTTAGTAGGCTATGCATAGGTTGTTTTTTTTTTCGGGGAGCATCATAGATGTGTGTATACTTTGCATAACATAAATATCCATAAATGGAAGTTCTAAACCACTTGAATTACAAAAATGTTGTCAATGTGATTTTTGGAGAGAAATTGGTTTCCTTGTTAGTGCTTCACTGTCGGCACTTACTCACAATATTGAACTATTGCGTATGAGTGACCCAATTTATGTATCAAACACTATTAACCTTATTCTATTCATTGAAAATGGATAAAATTGTGATCACCATGAATGATAGTCTCTTTTCAAAGAAAATAATTTTATCAACATGTTAGAACCAATGCATACATCTCTTGGTTGTACAATAAATAATTGAAAAGGAATCCCATGAAAATGTTTCAGAGTGGCAATGATTTTAATGATTATAAATAGGATATCTCAACAAAGTAATGACTCCCATGGGAAATATTCTCTTGATAAACATAAGCATGTTGAATAATTCAAATCATAGTTGACAAGAAAGAAACATTGAGTTATGTTTCTCCACCCAATCTTAATGTGTTATATTCATCTCACATGATTCAAGTCGTGTCTTTTAACACAAATAGAGAAAAATAGAAAAAGGTGATGGTTGGGATGGAATGTTATGTAACCAAATCACAAAATAGAAGAAAAGATAGATCAACAACTTGAAAATCAGCCCCTTTGATGGGGCAACCTCCTTTACATCACATAAATGAACAATTCTTGGATGATACAAATGACAAGATCTCCTTGGTATATAGAAGTCTAAAGGGTCACAATATAATCATAGCCAACATAACCATAATAATGTAAGGGCACAACAATAACAATAAATGGGATACATTAAAAATAATAATAAGGGGGATACACTAATATTATAGGGACATAAAATGCCCCTCTCCTTAAAAAAGAAAGTGTTGTCCTCAATGCTTGAGTAGTTTTGGATGCTTCTGTATAAAATTCTCATCCTCCAATATGGAATTTTATACAGGGAAGTTCTTCCACTTAATGAGATACTATGAAATTGATTGATTTCATAGTTTTTGGGTTCTTGTTTCTGTGACTTCTTTAGGCTCCAATATGATTTTTCCTTTCTTTTCTTGTTCTCGAAATATTTTTTTAATTGGGAGCTTGTCGCCAATAACCTTGTTTAAGAATGAAACATGGAAAACTTGGTGTACTCGGGAATATGAAGGCAACTCCAATTTGTATTCCACAATACCAATGTTTTGCAACATCTTGTAGGGACCATAGTACTCGACTGATAATTTATTATCCTTCTTAGATTGCTTGAGGGACATTTGTTTGTATGGTTGTAGCCTTAAAAATACTCAGTTGCTTACATCAAAACTTCTTTCACTACAATGTTGATCTGCCTATTATTTCATTCAATTCTGCGCTAGAGTGAGGTTATCCTTTAAGAGTTGGGAAATTGTTGTTGATACTCAATGTGATCATCCACTACTTGAACCTTAGAATTTTCTCATAAAGATGATGTGATGGATGGTGGATGATATTCCTAAAGTGCCATAAATGTGATCATTTTTGCTGCAGTATGGAAGGAAGTGTTATACCACCATTCAGATAGAGGTAACCACTTGATCCATTATGTCTGTTTATTAAATACAGAGAAACAAATATATGCTTCCAAAAAAACAGTCCACTATCTTAGTTGTCTCATCAGATTGAGGATGATAAGATAATTTATGAGCTAATTGATCACCAAGACAAGAAAATAATTTCGTCCAAAATTTTCTAGTGAAAATGGGATATCTATCACTTACAATAATCTTTAGGTTTCCATTTATCTTTTGAATTGTTTCCGTAAATGCACTAGCAATTGTGCTAAATTTAAAAGAGTGATATAATGCACAAAATTGTACAAATTTGGTAAGTCTATCAACTGCTACCATTATGAAACTATTTCCTTTAGAATTGCGTAAACCTATGATAAAATCCTTCGAGACCTCCTCCCAACGCTGACTTAGAATGACTAAAGGTTGTAACAAACCTGGGGTAGTAATTTTCTCAACTTTATTTTGTTGGAAAGATAAGCATTCTGCCACAAACTTCTAAATATCATATTTAAAGGCATCACAAAAAAAATCCTTCTTGCACTTTGTTAAGTTTTTTAAAATCCTAAGTGCCCTCCTAAAGGAGAGGTGTGCAATTCCAAAAGAATATTTTTTTGGGTTGGGAATTCTCACATAGATATAATTGATCTTTGTACCATAATGAGTCATTTTTCCAATTAAATGTATCACATGTACAAGGATATTGTTTCAAATTTTGAATGAGCATCCACAACTCTTCATCATTAGTCCATTCCTCTCTTGCTTTTGTTATCCAGCTAGTTTGGATAATATAAATGGCATAGAGAAATTCTTCCACATCGTCATCCCTTCTTGAGAGTGTATCTGCAACAACATTTTTCTTCCTTTTTTGTAGATGATTTCAAAATCATAACCCAACATATTAGTGACCCATTTTTTCTTCTCTTCTAAATATAATATTTGTTCAAAAAAGTATTTAATACTATCATGACTTTTTTTACCTTTAAGTGTCTTCCCATTCGGTAAGGACACCACTGCTTCAGGGCATGTAGTATTGCCAATATTTCATTCTCATAAAAAAGTTTTTGTAAATACTTACCCTTGATTGGACGACTTTCAAAATAAATGGGTCTTACTTCTTGCATTAAAAAAGCACCAATTCCATTTCCTAAGGCATCACATTCCACCATAAAGGTTTACGTGAAGTCTGGAGTAGCTAAATCATAGTTTGGCACATTGCCTCTTTATTATGTTCAAAGGACTTCATTACTTTTGTAGTCCATAAAAGTGCATATTTCTTCAGTAATGTTGTTAGAGGTGTTGTTATTTTCCCATAATTCTTAACAAACTTACAATAATACCCTTTCAACCCAAGAAATACTCGAAGATGCTTTAGGGTTGTGGGGATTTTCCATTCCTTGATGGCTTTAATTTTGTTAGGATCTACCTTAACACCCTTATGAGATACCATATGACCCAAATATTCCACCTCTTGTACCACAAAGAAACATTCGGAGATTTTTGCATAAAATTCATTCCCCTCCAATAGTTTGAGCACCCTCTCAACATGTTGAACATGATTCTTCCAAGACTTGTAGATTAGTATACCATACAAAAAAAAATAACACAAATTTTTTAAGGAATGGTTTGAAAATGGAATTCATCAAACATTGAAATGTGGAAGGTGCATTAGTAAGGACAAAAGGCAAGACCAAAAATTCATAATGACCTTCATGAGTTATGAATGTTTTTTTTGGAATGTCTTCAAACTTCATTCTAATTTGATGATACCTTAAACGAAGATTGAGAATGGTGGAATGAACTACTCCATGTAATTCATCAATGACACGAATGGGAAATTTATCTTTAATAGTGAGCTTGTTCAACCCCCTATAATATAGACACATATGCCATGATCCATACTTCTTTTGAACCAATACTACTCAAGTTAAGAAAGAACTTTTTCTAGGTTGTATTATACCTAAATCTAACATTTATGCAACCATATGTTCAATTTCACACTTTTAGGCATAGGGATATATGTAAGCTTTGATGTTTATAGGAACGATTTATGGAATCAAGTGAATAGAATGATCATCATCATGAATAGTTGGGAGGCCTTTGTGAGCATCAAATACCTTGGAATGATTGTCCAAGATTCTTTGAAGATCTAGAGAAATAGATGATTTCGATGTTTAAACATCTAGTGAACTTAATTGTGAGATTATGCCTCGTTTTTCTTTCTTAAAAATATTTGTCATACCATTAGAGTTGATTATCTTCCCGATTTTCTCTACGATTCAATTTCCTTTCCTTCCAGGGAAAATTTGAAGAAAAATTCTTAAAAATTAAAAGCTATCTTCCTCGAATATTGTAACCATTGGACTCCTAATACAACATCAACACCACCCATTCGAATGGAAAGCATTGAATTATTCAATACATATTCCCCCATGGTTAGATTGATAATATGGCACTTTCATGAGCAATTTATAGTTCCTCCATTTGCAACCATCAATTGACACTTTGGTTCCGGGTATATAAAGAAATTCAATTCCATGGCTATCTTACAATGAATAAAATTATGGGTACTAACATAATCAATCAAAACTATTACTTTTTTCTTCTTGATACATCCTTATATCTTGAGAGTTTGAGGAGTGTTAATTGTTGCCAATGAATCACAAGATATAGTCATATTCATTTATTTTTTCTCTGGGGTTGGTTCCTAGTGTATATTCTCTTCTTTGGATGTTTCTTGTTCATTGTCTTTCTCATATTCACAATCTATGTAAAATAATTTCTTATCTCCAAACTTATGACCCTTAGTGTATTTGATATCACAACTATAACAAAGCCCTTTTGCTCTTTTTTCCTCAAGTTGTTGTTGTGTCAACCTTGTAGGTTGTGGGAGGTTAGGAGCAGAAACACTTCCATATTTATAGTTGTGAGTGGTAGAATTCCTTGTTTACATACTTTTTCTTTCATCTTTTCTTTCCACTTTGAATGCCTTCGCCAATGAATTAGGTTCCCAAAGGTGAACCTTGTGTTGGATGTTATCTTTTAAAATCCCTATGAAGACATCAATCATATGCTCATCTAGAATATCATTTACCTTAATATTCAATCTTTGGCAGTCCTCAATGTGCTCTGTCATTGAACCCTTTCATTTGAGATTTATCAATTCTCTAAAGAATATATTTCTCTATGTATCCTCATAATGTCCTACCAGTTCTTTCGTAAAAATTGTTCGAGGTGAAAATTGATTTACGAGAAAAAAGTCATCAATACCACACAAATTGATTTTGTTCTAAATATAAAGATGCAATGTGTACCTTTTGTGTGTGCAGCACATCATGTAGATCAAAGAATTACTCGATCTGTAGTATCCATGTTGTGGAGTCCTTGTCATCAAACTTCCTGGTTAGTCTTAAACCCACTTTTCGAGTATCTAAAATCATAATTTATATTCCTTTTTTCCTCATCATGATTTTCATAGAGTACCTTGTTGGCACTAGAAAGCATTTCTTGCAGCAACTTTGTCAAACCTTCCTTCAAACCTTAGAGGTCCATTTTTATTTATGTTTTTAAACCATCCTTCAAACCTTCCAGATTGGCATTTTTAATTTCTTTCATGTCAAATTTTAAACCATTATTCAAACCATCCATTTTAGCTTCTAGTTCATTTTTGGTTACTCTTTTTGAGAGAAAAAATCGTTGCAGTTGGTCTCGTAATTTTGATATATCATGTAGCATTTCTTCCTCTCCTTCGTGTGCCATATTGTAGATTTATTTTTCCTTACTAGGTGTATTAATTTTCTTGATACCAGGCATATTGGGACAAAATAATTATTTTTATGCTTGACTATGCCCTTTGAATCACTTCAAACATTTTTTTTAAATACACACATTTTTCTTGGTTTAGGAACTAAATATTGAAATTGTTGTATATCTTTAATTTTAACTCTCTAAGGTCTAAAATTTCATCCTTTTGTATCCCTTCGAGTCTTTTTTCCAACACCACAAGTTATACTAAGGTTGGATTTTTCAAGATAAAGTTATGCCCAATCTCCCACAATGTCCTGATTATGGACTGTTTCATTAAAGAAAACTTGTAAACTTGTAAGAAATGCCACATGTCAATGTTTCAACCAATGATCATAGAGAAAGTTATGACTATTTTTATTAGGTGGCCTATTTGAGATTAAATTCTAGAGCATGCAAAAACCCTAAATTCTTTGAACCATATCTCATAAAAAATAGGTAACAAAGATATGAAATTTTTACATGAATTTCACCAAGGCTCCACATGGTCAAAATTTAAGCTTCTACAAAAAATCCAGGATGACCTATTTAAAGCATCAAAACCCTATAATCCAAAGTTGTGATACCAAATGTCATGTAACAAAATCATAAAACAAAAGAAAAGATAGATCAATGACTTGAAAATTAGACTCTTGGATGCAACCTTTTTACATCATATAAATGAACAATTCTTGGATGATACAAATGACAAGACCTCCTCAGTATATGTAGGAGTCTAAAGGGTCACAATATAGTTAGTGAGAAAGTGCATAACCATAACAATGTAAGGGCACAACAATAACAATATAGGGGTTACATGGGAACAACAATAATAACAAGGGGGATACACTAGTATTATAGGGACCTAAAATGGAAATACAATTGATAGAAACAATATAGAAAAAGATTGAAAACTAATAAAACCAAAATTTGCTATTATCATATAATTTACTTCAATTCTTAGCGCCAACATTTATGCTATTATTCTTTTCAATGCACTTAATATTGGAAACTATATTGAGATATATTCTAGGGAATTTGTATTTTAGTGTGTAGGAAACAGAACACAACCATTCTATGAACTTGGATGTCTGCACAAGATTGTTAATGAGAATAGTCAAATGCAAATGTTTTTATGACATAAAACATGGATCTCATTAATTACATTGTCCATACATGCAATTTCAAAGGAACGCTACACACAAATCAACCATTCTAACAAGGATTTTGAAGGTCCTTTTAAATGAGATAAATAACCCTGTAAAATTTTCAAATATGAAACTAAAAATAGGTATTGTGTCCCAATTAGGTGTCTGAACTATGTTCCATTGATTATGAATGTTTGAACTTTGTACTAATGGAGTTTCTCATATGTTTTTATGCATTAACTCTAGTTACATATGACACCTTGAGCTACTAACCTTAGAAAAGACATAAACCTGTCTTTCAAAAATAAGTTATTAACACACAATTAGGCTTAGTTAGATATGAATTTCATATCATTAAATTAATAAATTAATAAATATCCATATATATCAAAATAGTTTACTTTTTTCAAAGAAAAAATTCCACAAAATGTATGTTCATTAAAGGACCTTGAGAAAGCAATCATCAAAAATAGTCTCATTAGCATTTCCCAAAGGGATAAATATAAAGGCAAAAGGAAAACAGAAAAAGAAAGATACATAAGCATCATAAATATGTGAAATATAACTATAGCTAACAATACAAGCTATAAACAATTTGCACATTTGAAACTTTTTCAATTGTCTTACCCTAAAAAATGATATTGACCTCTAAAAATATGAAGGAAAAATAAAAAGAAACCAAAATTCAAAAATTTAATGAACTTTCTTTCCATGAGTGAATGAGTTCAGCAAAGTCTTCAACTCCAATAGGAAAAATAAAGGCCAACAAAACAAAGACTAACAATCAATATGTTTATTAAATTACTTTGCAATGAAAAATGAATTACTTCACCCTAACCAAAAAGATAACCATTATTTTGGTTTAATATGTTTTTCACAAGGATTGGAAGTAGCGTTAGTATCGAATCTGGCTACAATTAAAAGCTTAGGATATTCAAAAAGGAAGTAGACATTGACAAAGAAACATTATGGATGTGCTCGTAAGAATTCTAGCTTCCAAGAAAACTAGAAAGCAACCCATATTAGATGTAATGGCCACTAACATAAAAAATCCTTAGTCTACCATTTTTAGATGGAAAATTTTCATTCTCCCTAAAAAAGAAATGCTATGTTATTTTCATTCTTAGCAAAATTGCCAAGTTTCACAAATCTATGTATCTGTCAGAAGATAATCGTACATATATTGTGAGGTCCACATCTGATTTGCTAGAGGTGGTCAAGACACAAGAGGTTCTAACAGAAGCTTAGATAAAGTTTCAGGAAGGATGAATCGGAAGTCAATTGAGAGTATCCTAAATGGTTGGGAGGGATTAACTAAACTGCCCATCCTAGTTTTCCATAGTGACCAGTCAGTCACTTGGACCAGGACTAAGCCAAGCCAACTATATCAAACTCAAGCAAAGTCAGAATATGGATCTCGAGCATGATAATGATATCACTAAGAAATATGCAACCAAGTCATTTTATATTATAACATTGTACGACAATTAAAACTTTCCGCACAGTATTCTGTATTGTAGGTTACCAAGTTATCAGGCAGGGTCAAATAGTTCATACCCCATATAGGCCAATCAATTTGACTACCAGAGTTTGTTCTCTATAACAATAAGAAGGTGGCTCATTTTAGCTTTGAATAAATAGATGGGTACTCTTACAGGCGCCTGAATAGACAGTAGCCACATGTTTTGCTGTTAATGTCCCTACTATTTATGTGAAAACCCCTACATTCTCATCTATTGATTCTACTATCTATCTATCTGGTGGGTTCTTTGTGATGTGGAAGGCAGAACAAGGTAGCAGCGAGTCAAGCGTTAATGGATACCATACCAATTGAATGACCATGCAGGTGTGTTCAGGGTTTATCCATGAACGGTGCTTTATTTCACCTTTATAAAATCTAATGAAACGAGTTGGGTGCTAGCTCGTTATACTATTTTATGGGGATACGCATATGACCATGGAGACTTAGTTAGCTACTTCATTCGTATTTCTACAGTTGATACAAAGAAACATGCTCACGTTTCCCTATCCACTCTGCATTATAGAACCTTCTCCATCGATGGTTTCATAATTAGATATCATTGGATCAGATCCATCTCGTTTCAACTTTTGATACAATTGATAAATGATATGATCGATCGCCCCAAAACATAATAATTTTATATGGATAGAAACAATGAATATGTGAGCACTGGAACCTATGAATCGAAAAGAGGTTCTCGCACGAGAATGAACACAATTGAAAGACTAAGATTTCTCTGATCACCATTTATACATTACTCATATGTTTTACTAGTTGTGGAAATAAGCTTTCGCATAACATAACCGAGGTATAAGGCACAATACTCACTAATATAGAGTGAATTACAACTTAGACTACACAGTTATGTCAGCAGTTTCTCGCTACAGTTCACCCCGCAACTGCATTCACAGTACAACCTTATTCTTTCCTTGTAAAACTCACATTTACCCTAGAGCCTATGGCCTATGCTGAGTAAAATAAATCTTCTACATTTAACCTGGATTCTATGCCCTCTTCTTACTGGCATTTGATTCTAATTGCATTTATTGTTACACCATAAGAAAAAAGAGGCTAAAGCCTACCCTTATGTTCTCTTAATCCTGACAAGATAATCTCCTCTTGATTCTAACAGGACTATCTCTTACAACATAAAATAGAGACATACAAGGTTGTTTCCATTTCCTCAGATGGAGATTTAATGTCAAAATGTGGTGCATGGATAGAAAATATAACGTAATGTAATTTTGTACATGTTAAATCTACATAGTGAACACATCATTTAACAGTTCAATAGCCAACTAGATGAGTTCACATCCAACCATTCTGTAATATTTGTGTATTTTGCAACCTATTAAGTTCTCACTGTATTTTAGAAGGATCATTGTACACTTCAGCATAGTTGCCTAGTCTTCCGTCCAACGAGGCTATAGTGAATACAAATCTATTCAAGATAAAATAAAAGGGATTTAAAACTTGTTAATTTCGAGCAAACTGAACATTAATCTCTTTAACGAAAAAAAAGAATTTAAACTTTGAATTTTCCAAAAAAAAAATACCTTCATCAATATGTTTGTCATTGAATACTCTTCATCTTTATCAGTAAATACATCACATCCATGTAGAATGATAGAAGCTACTGACACTGTTCGCGTCATCAATTTCACAAACTCCCCATGACACCTAAGCATGGAAGAAGGATTAATGGGTGGAATTTTGATAATTATTACATCCTAAGGTGTTTCTCTCTGAAATCAACTTCCCTCATGGCCTACTTGTTATTTTGTGCACCACAGGATTAGATGTTAGATGTTAGAAATTTCAAGCGTTAGAGATCAATAACAAGGGAACCACAGGATTAGATGTTAGACGATTAAACAAATTTCAAACTTTAACAAGGGAAACCACACGATTAGATGTTAGACGATTAAACAAATTTCAAAAGTTAGATCAATAGCAAGGGAAGAGACACGAGCTGAATGAAAACTAGACCGGCATGAACTAGATTTTAATGTATGTGGACGCATTGCAGAGGTTGTCTCTATAGATGTTGATGAGAAAGACAGAAAGATCACTGTGATTGGAGATGCAGATCCCGTGTGCCTTACGGCTAGTCTCAAAAAATTTGGATTTGCAGATCTGGTGAGCGTCGGACCTTCTAAAGAACCAAAACCAAACAATCCTGGTCCCGAAAAGAAGCCCGAAACAGACAAAAAGCAACAATATAAGAAGAGTGAAGCTGACAAAAAAGGGGCCGAGAAGAAGCCTACTGAACAAAAGGCTTCCGAGAAAAAGGCTGCCGACAAGCAAGAACCGTCGCAACAGAACTATAGTTATATCATTCTTCCAAAGAGCTGTGATCACTGCTGCACCGATACTTATTACTGGAGCGACCAGAACCCCAATGCCTGTTGCATTGTTTGAATTTCTTGATCCATACTTTAATTTCAAGTCATAAATTTATATCTTTTAGTATTCACTTGATCTGCATCCTCAAACGGCTTTGCCTTGCCTCATATGGATAGTGAAATAGCGTGAAATAGCGTTTGGGGTATTAATTTAAGGGGAAATAGTGTTTGGCCTATTAATCTCAGCGGAAGATGTTTCGACTAAAGATAAATGTGCGGATCTCCGACCTCCTCGGACACAGATTTCAGTCTTTTCTCTGCACGAATTTTACAGCAATGCAGTAATTATGTTTTTGTTCTCAAATTCAAATGCTGTACATATTACATAATATTGTTTGGTTATAATGATTTCTGGTACAAATTGAAGAAAGTAAAGTGCGTCATATGGACGATGTGTAGTTTCTTTGTAATATTTAAATGCTACTGAGAAGCTTAAGCATTGAATTTGGGACAGTTGTGATACACTCCTATTACTTTATCGCTTGGTCTGTGATTAAAATCTGAGCAGCTTTTGATGAAAAAAATATTAGAAAGTTCCAAATATTGTAAGGTTTACAAAGCCACTTTATCACATGGACTGTAATAAAAATTTGAGCAGCTTTTGATTAAAAAATATTTGATACATGCTTTTTGTGATAATTATATCAAAATTTATTTGAGATATGTTTTTTTTTGTGAAATTATAGTAATTTTGAAAAACTTTTAAAACCAGCAAATATAGTTCATGGTCAAGACAGCATATATCCTGTTACAACATATATAATATTACTATAACACATCAATAATATTATAATTATAATGCTGTGGCGTTTTATATATATATAATATTATATATATAGTTTTACTTTTCACTTTCACTCATTTGAAGTTACTTTTCATGATATCAGGGGGATTTTGCCAAGGATGTTTGAAAAACCTTTTTCCCTTTTCTCTTTTCCAGGTGAAAGATAATTACTGTAGGAAATAAAGTTCCAACGCGCCAGTGTAGAGATTGTATTGATCGAACGGTACCGTTGCGATGAGATAGAGAATTATATGTAGCAAACTAAAACATGTGGAAGTTTATAAACTTAGCAGTGATATATATCAATCAAGGGGAATAGGTATTATATATTTGAAGGAAGAACAATCTGTTAGTAAAATGACGTTTTTCACAAAATTAATGTAAGGATAATTATAAGAAATAATTAAAATTTCTTATAGATTTTTTAGAATATTGTACCTTTTATGTTTGAAGTGGTTTTTACTTTCTATTACTAACCTGGCTTTAGATTTAGTTAAAAAATTTAAAAGATAGTAACAAATACAAATATTAATTTAAAGTTTATTTTTTTCAAATGTGGGAAAATTTATTATAATTTAGTTGTTAAACTAGTACTGAGGACAGTTATTTTTAGCTATTTCAGAAAAACCACCCCACCTAGAATAACCTTCAAGGAGTAGGCTTTCACTCCTACCAGATATCTCAAATCAAAGACAAACTAAAGCAAAAATAATTTTAAGTCACACTGCCTTAAACACATACATATAACACATACATATGTTTTAACTTTTATATTTCTAATTTAATTGTATCATGTATATTTGTATATTTATAATTTAATTGTATCATGTATATTTGTATAAACAGGTTTAAATGGCTTGTATAATATATGATTACATCAAGAATCAGAAATATCTCAACTCTTTTTCACAGCACGGGATAATGGGCATTCATATCTTCGTTTATAAACTGGGATTTAAAGGGTCTGCGACTAATCTCAAATGATCCAAATTGTTCGAATAGCAACCTAAACCATATTCATTACGATATTAACCAATGCTAAATTGGTTGGCATCCTTTTTCAACCACATGAAGAAGTGTAGAAAATCACGTTGAAAGTGGAATTAAATTTTCAAAAATGCATACGGAGGACTATGGAGACGCTTGAAGGGATTGAAGGTTAAGTATTGTTTTATTTCTTATGTGTTGGAGTCAAGTAATCGGACCTTCAAAAATCATTTGTATTGAATTTGGAGTACCGGAGGCTAAAATAATTTGTACCATGTTGTCAAAGATTCTACAATTTGAGCTCAATTTGGACTTAGGTAATTGAACATTCAAGGCTGCAATAATTTGAACTAGATTTTAATGTCTGTCGATACATTGCAGGGGTTGCTTCTATAGATGTTGATGAAAAAGACAAAAATATCACTGTAATTAGGGATGCAGATCTGGTGTGTCTCACGGCGAGTCTCAGAAAATTCGGATTTGCGGATTGGTGAGCGTCGGACCTTCCAAAGAACTAAAAGCAAACAACCTTGGTCCTGAAAAGAAGGCCGAAGCTGACAAAAAACAACTAGATAAGAATCCTGAAGCCGACAAAAAGAGGCCGAGAAGAAGCCTGCTGAACAAAAGGCTCTCGAGAAAAAGACTACTGAAGCTCGCAACAGAACTTTATTCATATCATTCTTCCAAAGAGCTCTGATCACTGCAACAGCTACACTTATTAATGGAGCAACGAGTACCCCAATGCCTGTTGTGTTGTTTGAATTTCTTGATCCATTCTTTAATTTTAAGTCATGAGTTTCCATATGCTTTAGTATTGACCTAATCTAGTGAAATAATGTTTGGCGTAATAATCTCAGACGGAGATGTATAGAATAAGATTGCGCGGATCTGCGGCTTCCTTGGGCTCTCATCTCAGTCTTCTCTGCAAGAATTTTAGAGCGATGCTGTCTTTTAGACAATGGACTGTGAGTAAAATATGCGCAGTAAAATATGCGCAGCATTTCAATAGAAAAGCATTCGAAACTTCCAAATATTATAAAATCAAGAAAGCTAATACATTTTTATAAGGGAGGTATAATAATAATGGAATTAAATACAAATCAACTTCCCTCATTGCCTACGTGTCATTTTGTGCACCACACGATTAGATGTTAGACGATTAAACAAATTTCAAGCATTAGATCAATGGCAAGGTGAAGAGACACGGGCGGAATGGAAATGCGACAGGCATTTTATGTTATAGCATTCGTGCTGTGGAGTTCGTTCCACATGGGATTCGCTGGCAACATGGATATAGAACCCGGAAGATGTCAGACATTAGACGGTAAGAAATGGCATTGCTCACTCAACGATTAGAGCCTGCAAACTCATCTATGTTATCAGTGATAAACGTTGGAGTTCTGCATTTGACTGATTCGGGAAAAAAAGGCCGAATTATCATTACAGAGAGTCGAGGAATAGCCAAAGTGGTTGCAGGGTCAGCGTAGCAGGCAAGTCAAATATTGGATGTGAGGCAAGTGTCTCAATTGTTGAGAATATAATGTCTTTGTGGGTGCAATGTGGATTTGGGGATGGAGCATGTAAAATTAGGGTTTCTCTCATCCATGACCTTGCCCTGCCATGGATTATTGGCATCAGTTTTTGGTATCAGAGTGTGGATTATAGATATGTGAGGAATGATTCCTTGTAAATCTATGTGTATTTTTTACTTGTTGAAAAGCATTAAGTCGTTGTGTGGCATAGTTGAAATCAGCTAAGAATTTTCTGTACTACCCATTGGAAATTGCAGCCATTGAATGTTGTTGGAGGAACATATTGCTATTGGAGGAGACATTGTTTACTGTGAATAGAACAAAGTTTCTGTGGAATGGATGGGAGGAATCAATCTACATTAAATTCACTAGTAGAGAATGGGGATCTGGTTCAAAGCTCACAAAGGATAATCTCACAAATTTTCATTGACTAGAACTTAAAACAGAGACATTGATTCAACAATATATCTTCACAGTTTTTGACAGAGGTTTGTTCAGTGTTCTTTTGTTATCTAATATTAAGGTTGTTTTCAGAGATTATGCTTTCACCTTAGGCTTTCAGAGATTAGGCCTTCACCTGTGTAAGGGGCATTTAGGAACATGAAAAGAACTAAAAGAATTTTTCTCTGTTGTTCTAATTTTCAGTTGCAGATATGCCATCTCTTCATGGATTTTGTGATTGATGGTATCAGGTTATAGATAGTTTGTGTGTTATGGTGGGTATATGTTTTCACAGTCGCATTCTCCTCTGTAGATTGTTGGATGAATTTGCTATTGCATATGTTACGGATTGAATCTTCTTGTTTGGCCTTTTGGACGAGTTTTTAATATTTATTTGATGTGTAATGAGTTTTGAACCCTAACACCCAACTTAATATAATACAATAACCTATTTTAGCATGGCCCCCAACTAAGCATTAACACAATACAATAATTCATTTTAACATGGATCCCCAACTCTGTATTAATAGGGGTAACGTCGGGGTTCCAAGTTTGCATCAACATGATATAGTAACCCACTATAAAATGGGAAGGGTTGGAACTTTGATCACTTGCCTTCATCTATATATGACTTAAGCTGAATCATATATTGTTTGTTGTATATTAAGCACAAAACATGTTCTCACCCCAGTTTGGGCATAAGAAAAGACATTTTTAAACCCTCTAGATATGAGCAGGCCCTGAAGTTTGGCAGGCTCAAGATCTTACATATCAGGGTCCCAACTAGATAGATATGGGAGATTGTGTAATTTGTTCCCTTATAAAATATTTTTAGAAAATGTAAACGTGATACCTTTCATTTTTAGTTGTAAAATTTGTAGATTCATAATATTTAGTTATGCGAGACATGATTATACACAGCTTACAATAGATATTGATGTCACACGAAAAGTAGTTGTGTTTTCTCCCCATGCAAATTTAGTTGCATTTTCTCCCATGCAAATTTTTAATTTTTTTCATGTTCTGTATTAATTATTTTTCAATTCTGGTTCAAAATTGGGCTGGATGAATGAAAATTAAAAGGGAAAATGTGTTCCAGCATGAAATATTTTCTTGAAGGATTTGATGTATAACCTTGAGTGGTTTTTTCCCACTCATATTTTCTTGGACAGTTTTTTTTTTATTCATTGCCATATTTCTGACTGTTTGATTAAACCATTTAATATTGCAATTTTTGATATCTTTGTTTCATAGAAATCTTTAATCTTGTGGCTCGGGAGTAGCTGTAGTTTTCATTGATTTTGATTCATTTCCATATTTCTGACTGTTTGATTAAACCATTTACTATTGCAATTTCTGATATCTTTGTTTCATAGAAATGTTTAATCTTGTGGGTCGGGAGTAGCTGTAGTTTTCATTGATTTAAACATTGAAAGCATAGTTCTGTAGTGCTTTTATAATATTCCATTTGGTAAGGGTTAGTTTAATCTAGTCAAATCTTTTATGTTTTGGTGTTTTTTTGTTATATTTTTTTGTTTAATTTGTTGAAATTTAATAAGAAAGAGTTAGAATCACAAGTTTGAGTTGTAAAATCTACATAATCTAAATCTGCATAATCCAGATGTGTGAGTAGAAGGAATTTTCATAGTACTAATCTATTTATCTATTCAAAAAATTATTTTAAATAATACAAAATCATAATCTTACCGAAAATTATAACCCCAAATAAAAAAATCCAAAACACAAAATAATTAAATTGCACTTAATTAAAATGATTTTCAAACCTGTGTACAATGTTAACAGAGTTAGGGATTGTTCCTTAATCTTATTTTTTAAGGAAAAAGGTCTTTAACCTTTGTGCAATGTTAACACAATTCGGTTTTGTAGATCTTGATTCCTTAGGCCTCTATGTAAAAGTAAATTTGTCTGTAGTGTAAACAGAGAAGGCTCATATATAGGGTCATTTTATATATAGGGATTATCCACTGCACTTCATGCCTTCGCAGGCCAACCCTTCCTGCTAGCTGTAGTACCAATACGAGTCTTGAGAATGATCTGTCATGCATGAGATGTTGTCCTCTGACAGCAGAATCAATGTAAACAGGGTTTTTATGGTATGCAAAATGATACAGGAGTCTCACTAGTTCACACGCAATCCTCACAACCAAAAACAAAATTTGTTTCCAGTTAAGATATTGATAGATTCTTCACTGATCTTAACTGAGCTCACAATTTATGTTGTGATCAGGATTTAGGTCTAGAGATCATACCCTGTATAAAATTCTGGTTTTGTAAAACACTTCCAAGGCTTGCATCACATTTTGAATTGGATTACATTCTGTCAACAATTGTGACTTGTAAACTTTACTGTTCGGTTGAAAATTCACATGTCTGATAATCATTACCATGGAGGAAGATAAATGGTCCAGGATTCATGCTGGGACCTCTCAAGGGAATAATATCAACTCCAACCCTTTGTATTACTGATAGTCACTAGACTCTTATAACCATTACCTTGGAAAAAGAGAATAGTCTAGGATTCATGTTGGTACCTCACAAAGGAATAAGTCATTGAAGTGGAGGTTGGATTCACAATCACCGCATGGTACCTTCGTAAACAATGCCTAAGTTAATTTGGGCTGCCAGAATTTGTAATACATTTTTATTTGGGAATTGAAATGGGTCAACATGGAATCAAAGTCTGAATCACTGATTCACATTTGTTGGAGAATGATAATATAGAAGTCAAACTGCCAACCACCACTGGAAGCTCATAAAT
The DNA here is from genome assembly GCA_000404065.3 of Pinus taeda. Taxonomy (NCBI): domain Eukaryota; kingdom Viridiplantae; phylum Streptophyta; class Pinopsida; order Pinales; family Pinaceae; genus Pinus; species Pinus taeda. Next base: position 2,697 of record APFE030195471.1, on the reverse strand, counting down.
AGCATCGAAGGTGTTTTGTCAGGAGGATTAATAGAAGTCACACTGCCAACCAACACTGGAAGCTCATGTATTGCATCAAAGGTGGCTTTTTTAACTGTTGAACGCCTTCTTAACATTCCAAAGTTTTCTACAGTTTCAATAGTTCCTAAAGTATAGTTTTCCATAAATTAGAAATGAAACATGTCTTATTGGCTCTTGGGCATATGTTGTGTAGTGGCATTATGGCATCGTCTGCGTTGTTCAAGTTTTTGTTGTGTAAATAATTGACTTGCTTCCAAATTTTTTGTGCACTGACTATTGCAGCCTATAGATGCACCATAAAACAAGTTACAACAAATATAAAGCAAAAGAGTGTTTTGCCTTCACAGCTGCTATGTAAACATCCAGCCAAAAAAACCATGCCAAGCCCCAGAGATCCATACAAATTGAAAAGAAATAGGGCTTTTTGATAACACAGTCACAGTAAAGATCAAGGAAAAAAATACTACCATATATTTCTAGATTTTCAGTCAATACATGGTAATATAAAATTCAGGCTTCAAAAAATAATTTGGGCCTTGGATCTTCAGACAATACACTCTAAGCTTATTTATCCAACTTCGTTTTTTTCTTGAATCAGGTGGCAATAACACTAAGCTACATTGAGTTAACAACAACAAAATTTTACATTGAGTAACACACATTCCAAGTTAGCCCAAGGCCTTGTGCAACAATTATCCCCGAATTACCCCTTTCTAACAAGAGGCAAACAAATAATCATGTTTATCAAGGATAGCAAATGTAGGAAATACATCAACTAAAACATGCAAGATAAATATAATGAATGTTAGATTTTTTGTTAATCTTCACATATCCTCTGGACCTGCATCTCCTAGAAAGCAAGGTTTTGTCTTACTATCTATGTAAGGACAGCTGAATAGTACTTTAGGAAGGTTAACTGACCCTTGCTTTATGAATAGCCCTTTAGGAAGAAAAAATCATTTTAGCCTTTATCTATAGAGAAGTATTGAATACATTTAATTAAATAATTAAAAAATATATAATGAGGCAACAAAAATTGTCACAAAAAAAGACAGATAGAGTAGAATGCAACAGAGAAGACAACATGATAATCAGGCAACAACTTCAATAGATAAATTGTAGTCACACTCTGTAAGTGTGGGAGAATTCCAGATAATGTAAGGTTGACTCATGCATTTTATTTCCAAAGCACTGCAATTCTCTATCGTATATTTTACTCTCCAATATTTGTCCACTGTGAATACATCATTCTTTCTGCTAAAATTAAAATATTTCAGTGGATGGTATGTCTTTTATTTGTTGTACATTCATGCTTTAATCAATAAATTTGGTTCCAATTGCTGAGCACTCTAGTGTTGTGAACACAAGCTCAATATCTCTCTTTGATCATTGGAATTCTTTCCAATATTTGATACCAAAGGTAATGGTCTGTTCATAAGGAAGGCCAGACTTTAATTTTTAGGTTGGTTACCTATTTGAAAAAGAAAAAGCAATACAAAAAACACCCATGCAAATTAGAAGTCTCAAAGTACACCAGAACCATGGTTGTAACTAGCTTGACTTTCTTCTTTGTCTAAAACAGATCTGGTTGTAAAATTTAACAGCATGGGATTTCATCTGGAAGCTGAAAATGGGAATTCCATTATTAAACAAGATCATTTAGCATTCTGGAAGAAGATGAAGTCAAACATACCATATGAACTGCTAGAATCAACAAATGGGAAACTAATAATCACAAGACTCTTACTTGTAGCATTTTGAGCATTAATGATCAAATGACTCACATCAGCAGTGCCAAATCACCAAAAGAAAAATGGGGCACACGTGTGTGAAAATAAAGCTATAACTGTGAGATTTGTCTGAGGGAACTTCACCAAATAAAGAGGAGGCTCCTAATATGTAGCCAAACACAACAATCAATTGAAATTCAAGTTGTTTAACATTTATGAATGTCAAGCTGTCATCCTAAGATATAGCTGAGGAAGTTTTCACAAATAAAGATGACAACATAAGATGTGGCCAACAACATCAATCACTTCAAAAAATTGTTAGAGATGCTAGCACCTGTTGAGGCACCAATTCAAAATGTACATGCAGTCATCGCCTTGCTTGCATTACTAGCCTAATCTTATGATAGTCTGGTCACTTCATTTGACATAGAGCCTAGATCGCCATAATAATGCAAGAGAAGACATGAAAGAAATATTCAAGGTTGATAACAAAAAACACAGTTTTCTTTCAGCAAGTAGGAACAAGAAGTTCGAGAAAAAGGTTGTTGATCTGACATGAAAATGAGGTTCACTTGCAATTATATTTTTTGTTGCTAAAATAGCCAGGTATAATTGATTTATTGCAGAAAGCAATGACACCACACCAAAGGAGCATTGGAAAATGTTTTCAGTTGAAAAGGAGGATAAAGCAAATGTGGCAACATACTTCAGGTAGTCTGAGCCTACTACTTACATCAATGCTCCACTGGTTGGTGCCCTTGCATTTTTCCGTGGTCATCCTTCCTAGCAAGCATGTGAAAATTAATGTGCACCAAATTCCTCTCACAGAATTGAATATATTTGTACTCAAAATCTCACCCCAATGAAAATCCCAAATAAACTATGCACCTGGCAAAGTGCACAGGCAGGCATAGTGGATGTAGGAAGCTTGCAATGGCAGTGGTTT
>APFE030195468.1:0-13680 GCA_000404065.3 Pinus taeda | reverse complement strand
GGTTTCCCCCTCGAAGAGGCTGAATACTAAGGCGTTGATCTATCTTTTCTATATTTTCTTGAGTTGGTTTCATAACACATGGAATGAATCTCAGGTAATTAAAATAAAAGGTGAAATGGGATACATTATAGCCAACAAACGAGGTAAGTTGAACTTGGGTTTCTCTCAGTATAATGGAGTGGAAAATAAGTTTATAACAATTTGTGTGATAAAAACATATTGAAATCACTCAATCTAAGTGTTCTAGCAATGATTTTCACAACCAGCACCAATTGAATACAAAACACCACTAATACCCAATAAAACACAAGAAAAATAATGACTTGAATTGAATGAGAAAATTAATAAAGAGTAAACAACCAAAACAAAATAGAATGCACCAATGAAATGGGCATATGGAACCAAACTAGTACTATATACAAAGAAACCAAGACAAACTTGAAAGAAAAAAAATAATATATATATATTATATATATATATTATATATGTATTATATATATATTATATATTATTATATATATATATTTATATATATATATTATATATATATATATATCTATATATCTATATCTAATATCTATATCTTATCTTATATATATATATATATATATTATTATTATAAATATTATATATATTATATACAATTTTTGAAAAGAAGCCCATAAAAAAGCACAAGAAAGGTCTCAAAGAAACCCTTAAAACTTAGTAGATAGATGGATCAAGTTCACAAACAAGGGTGAGATCATATCTGATAAGATCTACAACTATTAACAATACTGGTACACTAATCTTGAAGTTTTAAAACCGATTCAAGACACCAGAGTTCGAATTCAAACAACAAAGGATTAATTAAGAACCCTAACACTCAAAATAAACCAAATTCAAATAAAAAAATAATATCTGAAAGAGTAACATAATATCTACACTCATAAATACAATAAAAGGGAAGATCTGAAAGATCAGAGTTAGATCTGGAATGAAACCCCTGAAAAAACCAAATTTTAGGCCTCTTCGCTTGGAGAGCCTTAGGAACCCAATGAAAATTTCACTCTAAGTGTAACTAGTACTGACAAAGACAAGAATCTTTGCTCTATCAGCCCTTGAAATCCATCTAAGATGGAGAGAAAAGGACTACATTATCTTCAATTAGCCATAACTTGCTCATCCAGAGTCTGTTTTTGGTGATTTTTATTTTTTTATTATTTTGGGTGAAATTATGAGAGGAATTCATAACAATGGATAATTCAGTCAAATTTTGTACAAAAAATTCCAAAATTTAATTTTAAATCAGTGACATGTTATTCTCTCTCTTTTTTTTAGATAAAAATAAAAACAAAAACTTCAAATCTAAGATCTATCTAGATCTGAGGCAAATGAGATGAATAGGTATCCAAAGGAGCAGGAAATCAGAGCAACAAAAAACCAAATAGGTCACAAAGAGAAGAAATTTAATAGATCTAAAGATGACTCCTCGATGGAGTTGCTAGATCTGTTACACGAAACTTTCGCTTGAGAAAATAGACTATTTTTAACCCAATAGATCAAAGGATGATCTACCCAGATGTGAATGTGTGATCCTAATTAGATCAAGAATCCTAGCCATTTGTTCCTATCCACACAAATCAATACATTCAACACTCATGCAATATGATGCAAAATATTGGATGAAGATTCAATACCTGTTACCCTCACAAATTGGTGTAGTCTTTTGAGTCTGATGCTAAGAAAACCATGCTTCCACTTGAGGATATCAGTTCCTCTTGAAATAAGAAAGACCCTGCACATGTGAACCACTAAGAAAATCCATGGTAGCCTTCCACAAAGGGAAAATTAGTATAAAACTAACATTCACAAATATAAAACATGATTCAAATCATAGATTTAGGAAAGGAACATAGATATATTAATCCAAATTGCAACTTGGATTCCTTCTCCTAATGCAGTAAAGCTCCAGCACTATAATATGGATACTAGCTCCTTTCCCCCTTTCTTCTTGGTGATATTATATAGGTTCCTTATGTACTCTAGGAGAATGTGTTTAGACACCTAGGGGCATGAGAAGTCAAGAAACATCCACAACAATGGACCCTAGCCAACTCATACACAACTAGGTCAAGTTGATCTCCTTAGGAATGAAAAACTCTAGAAACCGTTTTCACAGTTATGGGTTTTTCCTCAATTATCTCAATTATTAAATAGTTATTATCTCATAACTCTAAAATTGTGACAAAATAATTATGAGAAATAACACAATAATCTAATTATGAGAAATTATGTAATTCCACCCTTTTAACATGGAATAAATCTCACATAAGTAAAAGAAAACGTGAAAGGGGATGCATTCTAGCCAGCAATTGAGGTAAGTTGAACTTGGGTTTCTATCCTTATAATAGAGTGGAAAATAGGGTTATAAACCTTCTTTAGATCACCTTGAAACACCTTAAAAATTTTCAATAATATTTTTATACCACTTTTTCTTTTAGTTTCTTTTCTTTTCATTAATATTTGATTGATTTTCATAGAAGTTAGTAATTTTCCACCTAACCTCTTTGACTTAGAAAACCATCTTTTTTTTTGTCTTTTAAGCTCTTTTACATAGTTTTTATTAATCATTAAGGGGCTTTGAAACTATTATTAGTGAAGAAAGTTTACTTTTGTCATGGATGAAAAGTTCAAAATTTTTCCAAAGAAAATTAGTTATTGTTTCCTGCTCGATACTGTTTTTCTATCTCAAAAGTTATAAACTTCTTTGATAATAGTGTTAATATAAATGTTTTTATCAACACTAATCATTAGTGGAAATTTTGACTTTATGATTAGAAAATTTTATAAATTAATTTTGATATAAGTTTTAAAAGGTAAACATATCAATTTTCAAAAGTTTTTTGATAATAGTGATTGAAAAGTCTATAGTTTTGTTGACAAGCACACATAGGCATTAGCTACCAACTTTGGCCCAAATTGAATGTTGTATTCCACAACGATAAAGATTATGAACCTTGCCAATAAAATTCTTCACCATGATTTCAAACTTCCCCTAAAAAAGTTTTATAATGCACAGATCAACAATTTTTTGCATAAATTTCAAGAAATATGTTATCACTAATTCTTCAAGCTTCTCATGTAACCCTCATTGGGAATGGCCTTTGATACAACAAAAGAGTTACTAGAACACATTTTCTTAAAAAAATTACTCAAAACTAAAGTTTTAAATTAATTTTGATTAAAAATAAGTTGAAATATTCCATGATCACCAATAAAAAAATTAGATTTTTTTTTCCCAGTTTCCTAATAAGTGTTAAGAGTAAGAAGAAGATAATTTCATAGTTTCACATTAAATTTCACACCAAAACCTTCATTTTGACATATCTTATACATTAGAAACTTTCTCATTACATATTTTTCTTGTTATTCAACCCCACTTGTTTATATACTTAAAACAAATTCAGAAGGAATTTCCTTACAGGATACATGGTGAAAAAAGGGTACTAATGAATGATATGTTATAATATTTTTCTTAATTATAGTTTTTGCAGTAGTAGGGTTCATTAGTTAACTATGTATAATGTTGTATCAAACATATGAACCCTTTACTCTTAATTATTTTTACAAATCCTAACACATAAATTAACAAAGGACCTAGTAAATACTTATTTTGTAGGTACTTGTCAAGAAAATTAGACATTATAACATAGAAGGGGCTTGGGAAAAAAGATAAACTCAAAATATGTGGTTTGGATTGGTGGAGAGAAAATGAGATATGTGAGATCAAAGAATATAGTGGGGCACTTCGAAGATATACATTTAATCAATCTATTTTGAGCACATTAAAAGAAGAGATGGCCCCCATGTCTAGAGATTTAGTATCATATGAACTATATTTAGAGAAACTGATGTTTAGGCATGTTTTATAAATATCTTCCTAGCATGAGTTTTGGGTGGCCTATATTCAAGATAAAATATAGGCCATTTATAGTAACTTACGAATAATGTATACTTTCATAAAGTTTTAGGAAAAGGAAAAAAATAGATGAAGTTGAAAGGCTATAATTGCCAAAGGAAATGAAAGAAACACCAAGAAGTAGTTGCAACTTATATACTATATATGTTTAGAAAAACTTTGTATCAATGATAAAAAATGGATCCAAACCAATGAATGGGTGTAAGAATCAATACCTACAATGTAATTTTGCAATTAACAAAGGTTAGTAAATACTATAAAACAATGTAAATATAAAAATGAATGAGGGAAACAAATAAGAGAAAAGGAAGAGGACAATAGATAATTAATTGAAATTAAAAAATAAATGAATAGGAGATAACACTAAGGAATGGGAAGTGAAGGCTCACATTTGTTTTCCTTTCCCTTACCTCAATCTCTCCCTATTCTTCTAATGAATTTCACTCTAAATGGGTATTTTGTCCAAGAGGGGAAAATGAATAGAGAGCCATGAAAGAAATATAACCAAAGATTTCCATAAAGAAGCACTAAACCCCCATTTGAAGTTTATTTTCCCATTTCCATTTCCAAGGTAAACACTGTGTACATTTGAATTCAATTTGGTATGCAAATTCCTTTGTTTGTGCTTTATTTTTGTTGCTTACTTAACTTTTGAAAGTATGGATGGATTTTCATTTAATATTCATACAACATTGTAGCTCAATAATTTATTTACTAGTAGCATGTATCGATTGTTTAATATTTTCCTTGGTTCAAACCATAAAGCCCACCTCTCCAATGCATACCAGTTGGTGCACTTGTTTAATAGTTATAACTATCAATCCAAAAGGAATATGTATCACTCTCAGTCGACCCAAATAATATTTTTATCCTTTAATAAACCTACAACAGAGTGGTCCAGTGGTTCAAGTTATTGTTTGGAGTTAATAATATTGTATTCCATCTGTTAGACATTTTGGAGGGTTTTTTGACATATTTTCTTGTTTAATTTGCCCAAAATTGGGTAGGGATTTGTTGGAATCACAAGTTTGAGTTGTTAATGTCTCTCCACAATCCAAGTTCTCCATGGATTTTCAGGGTGTTGAATCTATATATGCAATAAAAAACCTAGTTTAGACAACAAAGATGAAGATTTGACAAAAATATTGTTGTTGGACTTTGGCCAAAAAATCCAAAACATCTAATAGTTCAACATTGTTAATAATTGTTGGGTTGTAAATTCAGTTCCATTTTTTCTTTCTTTTTTTTATCCTTTAGTGGTCTATGGAGTTGAGAAATTGTTAACAAAATATTTAGACACATCAATTCATCCATTCTAATTTTAGAAATATAAAAAGGAGGGTGTGGATTAAAGATTTGTTATTCCTTGGTGTCATATCTAGCTTGGTTTCTAATGCTTTCTCCTCATATTTGGAATGAATTAATTCCTTAGTCATTCAAAGACAAAATTACTGTTGATTTCACACCCATAAAAAAAACCAATAATATCATACTAGAAGTTAGTGCATGAATTTCAAAGGTGTGTCACTTAAATGTGGAGCCTAGAGATATATTTTTAAATCATGGATCTTAGATTTTTTGAATTTTGTGGATTTCTATAGGACCTGCAACAAGAAAGAAAAGTTTGTTATCTCAACAAGCGAAAGGGAGAGACTAGGATCTTGATTAGGTATATACAAAACATTGTAAAATCAAGGGAAAAGATGAGGGAATATGCACAAGTTATAGGTGTTAATTGAGATGGCTTTCTTGAATCAACAATGTATTTCATTAACTTTAGAGAATTAGGTTATCGAAAAATGCATAACTAGTACAGATCAAGAAAAGTTAATCAAAGATGCTAAACATGAATGCTAATAAAGAGGCACAAAATTTGATTTTTTTTTACCAACAACAACAAATGTAGTAACATTATTCATTACAACCAAGTTATATGCATAGGCTCCCAAGTCCTTGGATTTTCGTTTACAATAGTTGTAGTTTAGTAAGATTAATCTTGGTACGTTGAAAATTTCGTATGTCTTTTAAGTATTCCAATGAAATCACATAATCAGAGAACTAAAATTAATTTTGGACCCACTCATCCAACTACATGAATGTTTTGATATCTTGAGCATTAAATAAAGCTAGTATAATTGGGTAGCTACATGCAAAGGAGTTGAACTGAAGACAATGTTTGTAGAATACAGATTTATAATTATTTTCCAAGTCTTCTTACTTAGTGATATCATTTATTATTTATCAATTTTAGGTAGTAGTTGTGGTGTGCAACTTAAAATAAAGAGGAGGCATTGTAGCAATGAATGGAAGAAATATCCTTATATAGGGTAGAGTATAGGCCTAGTAGCTATAGAAGACAAATATCTTTATAAAACAATGAGAATAGAGGTTAAAAGTAAACTTCTACAAACGATCCATGTTAGTGAAGTGTGTGGGATATAAGTCCTTTGTTTATAGATCATAAGGCATCAAAGTAATTCCATCCTTGAACATGAAAAGACTACTAAAACTTTGAAGATAACATGGTATACCTTAGTATGTTTAAAGCAAGAAAATAAAAGTTGGAAGATGTAAGGTCTAGCATTTCTTAACTTCAAAAAAGAATGAACAAAGGAGGAAGTGAGTAAAAATGTTTAATAGGAAGATGGTATATATGGAGAAGTATATTGATATATCTACCAAATTGTTTCCATTGATAAAGAATAACTTTGAATCATGCTAAGAATCTATCACTATAGCCATGAAATATTTGTAAATGCATAGAATTAAACTTGTACACTTTAGAGAGAAGTTCATTTAGTTGGATAGTTGGCAATAATACATGCCCTCTTTGATGAAGGCATAGTCACACTAAGACTTGGTAGAGAAGGAGGAGACACTGGAAAGGCTCCAATTAGTCATCCAAGAGAACCAAGAAGTAGGTCCACATTTCATTGGCACTTTCCAAGATAGCACCATGACCATGAACAATTTGGTAAGATCACCATCCTTGGATTTCTCTCAAGACAATTTTGGTGAATTTGAAAATAAAACCAAAGGAATTGGTTTGAAGTTCCTAAGGAATATGGGTGATGATTGACAAGGTCCAGGCAAGAGAATAAAATGAATATTGAGCCCCATTGTAGCTACAACATGGGTAAAACATGAAGGAGTATGATTTGATGACATAACATAAAATCAAATGAACATCAAGACCACCCTTTTGAATGAGAAAGACATGACATAATTGGATTTTTCACTAGAGGAAAGAGAAATATTACGTGAAGGTGGAAACCCACCACCAAATCATCCTTCTTATGGTTGATTTAAGAATGGTAACAATGAGAATAGATCGAAGACTTATATTGCACCATCACTTAGATGAATTAAAAAACCAAACAATTGCAATAAGAATAAGAAGAATAAAACTAAGGGGTTTTCATCAAACAAGAGGTATATTGTTTCTCAATACTATAAGAAGAGATGTCATATCAAACACTTGTTCATTTTAAAGGCTGAAAGGATATATTGAGGCATCTTGATAGGAGAACCAAGCCATATTAAAAAATTCTAAATGGTTTCAGAGAATGAATGGAAAGAAGGATTCTCCAATCCAATAGTGAACTCACAGGCACATGAAGAGGAGGACTGATAGGAAATCCTTGTAGCAACAATAAGAAATTTTGTTCTAGAATTGCAATTTAGGTGGACATTTGGAAGTGAAGTGTTGTTTACTTCATCCATATCTTCAATTTAGATACTACACAATTAAGAGAAGAGTGTAGAGAGTGAAGAGTAAAAAGGATGAAGAGACCCATGGAAAGAAGGATTCTCCAATCCAATAGTGAACTCACAGGCACATGAAGAGGAGGACTGATAGGAAATCCTTGTAGCAACAATAAGAAATTTTGTTCTAGAATTTCAATTTAGGTGGACATTTGGAAGTGAAGTGTTGTTTACTTCATCCATATCTTCAATTTAGATACTACACAATTAAGAGAAGAGTGTAGAGAGTGAAGAGTAAAAAGGATGAAGAGACCCATGCATCCCCAACCAAAGGATTTATAAAAACACAAAAAGTAAAACTCACAAATTATTAAAGATGTTGTTGGATGGAATTAGGAGAGGATGGAGAAGGATTTAAAGCATGTGATAACATCGCTTTCATTGCAAGTGGTTGATAAATGACTCACCAAAGCATAAACCAACTTTCTAGTGATTGAGAATCCTATAACCAAGATGTATGGGTATGTGAAATGGTCATTAAATTGGCATGATCATAGAGAGTTGATGCTATGCTAGGAAGTAACTAATATTATTAATGAATATAGCCTCACTTGGTTTGAGAAGTTGTTATGTGGTGGAAACATGTTGGGCTCACACTAAACATAGACCAACATTTCACTTAGTTTCAATAGATGACCACAAGGGCTTCACTCAATGAACCTCTGAAATATAATGTGCATTGGTGGAACAATAAAAAATACCATTAATTTGACTACATTTTGGAAAATACCTCTAAAAATCACATTATTTAACCCCCTACCAATATAAACCCATTACACCTTTCCAATTTAAAAGACCTCTACTTTCATTAGATATTGGTATCCATTTTCGCATTAACATTTTTTATACCTTCCAATATAAAAACCCTTTATCCCCTATTATATGCTCAATATATTATGTCATTTTTTCCTCAATATATATCCCCCAATATTAATGAACATGGTAAGGTATTTCTCCCCAAGTGAAGCCATCGTGTAGATAACATGATGGACTAATTCCAAGAAAAAGGTGGAGACGGGGATGGAGGATAAGTGGAGATTTTTCAAATAGATATTTCTTAGAGATAAGAGTTAGTGAGAAAAAATCATTGTGGGAATAAGAAAGCTAGCAACTAGAGCTAGCTCCATAGCCAAGACTAAATCTAGTAGCCATATCCAGAGCTAGTGGTAGAGCTATATCCATAAGCCAAAGTTAGAGCTACATTCCAAATAGGTATATATAAGAAACATTGATCTATTCTGGCTTTCTTGAGCTTTTGGAGACCAAAATTTTCTCAATGGGGAGGTGTGATTAAAAATGGATTCAAACTAACAAATGTGTATAAGACTCAATACCTACAATGCAATTTGGAATTTAATGAAAGTTAAAAAAACATTGTAAACAATGTAAATGTAAAGATGAATCAGAAAAAATAATGAAAAAAAAAAAAAAACAAAACAAAAAAGAGAAAGTAAATTAGAGAATTAAGTAAAATTTAAAAAATGATTGGGATAGAACGCTGAGGAATGGGAAGTGAAGGGTCATGGTTGTTGCCCTTCCCCTACCTCCAAATCTTCCTATTTCTCTCATGAATTTCACTCTCAATGGGCCTTTTGGTGAAGAGAAAAAGAGGCATCGAGGGTCATGAAAGCAATGTAACCATAGATTTCTAGAATAAATAATTGAGCCCCTATTTAATGCTATTTTTCATATTCAAGTTTCTAGGGAAAACATTATGTACATTGGGATTTGGTTTGCTATGTAAATTCCCTCTATTTTCTTTATTTTGATGCTTGCTTTGATTCTAAAATAATGTGTGGATTTCTATTTAATATTTGTATAATATTGTGATTCAATAATTGATTCACTAGTGGCAACTATCAACTGTTGAATCCTATTATTGGTTTAGACCATGAAGCCATCGCACATGATGACTAGTGTTATTGCTTGATAATTATTACTATGAGTTCAAAAGGGATACACATCAAACTTAGTTGACCTAATTGATATTTTTTCTCCTTTAATAAACTTATAGAACAAAATTTCAATGATTCATGTTGTTGTCTAGAGTCAATAATTATAGGGATGTAAATGTACTGCCATTTCTTCTTTCTTTCTTTTATCCCTTTGGAGGATTGTGAATTTTAGAAAAATTGTAAATGTAATGTTTGGATACTTTAGGAAACCCATTATAATTATATAGATAAAAAAGGAGGGTATGGAATAAATATTTATTATTATCTAGCATAATATTTTTGGTTTTAACTCTATATAGTTAATTTCTACAAATAGACCCTTAATAAATATAAAAAACATGTAACGAAACATATACACATTTAACACATATATTTTACCTTGGAAACCCAAAATATGGAAAACCAAAAATATTTTAAGTGTTATATATTTACAATGTTACAATAAAATATGTATATCTTGTAACATCATTGTATTGGAGTACAACCATAACCATTAAAAGTGAAAATTGTATGTTGAAAACCACCAAAAAACAAACACAAAAAATTGCGCCACACCGCCGCCCCCCCCCCCCCCACCCGCCCTTTTTTTGGTGGAAGGGCCACTCACCCTTAAACCATCAAGAGAGGGGCTACTACCCCTTAGAACACCCATGGATTGGGTGGGATACCACCCCCTTTTGATGCCCTCACTATGCCTAGCACATATGGAACATGCATGGGGATAGTTGTGGAAAAAATATAACATATACTTAACGCATATCCATCTTAGTTTCTATATATTTTATACTTGTATTTGGAATCAATTGGTTCCTTCATTATTTAATTGTTAGAGATAGGAGGAGGGATTATTTCACACCTATCAACATAACCGAAAAAGTGATACTATAAACTAGTTGGTGGAACTTGAAAGCTCTACAATAAAGATGGAGCCTAAAAATGTATCTTAAAATCATGGAGCTTGGATTATATATTTCTAGAGAACCTACAAGGGGAAGGGAAATATGACAATCTAAAATAGGAATATACATAGTGATAGAACAATAAGGCCAAATATGAGGTTGTATACACAAGTTAGAAGTCTTAGATGAGGTGTTCTTCTTAAATAAAAGATTCCTTAAGTTGACTCCAGAGAGTCGGGTTATTGAGTTTCACATAGCTAGTCTTGCTCAAGAAAATGTAACCAAATATGTTGAACATAAATTATTGATAAAGGAGGAACAAAGATTTAATTTTTTTTTACCAACAATAATAGGTGTAGTGACATTTTTTATTATATCCAAGACTTCATATACACCATCTCCCAAATTATTTGTATTTTGGTTTGTTTCAATTGCAGTTTAGAAATATTAGTCCTTATAAATGAAACTTCTATATGGCTATTGAGTATTTCAATGTAATCACATGATTAGATGACTACAATTAGTTTTGAGCCCACACCTTCAATCAAGTTGATATCCTAATCCCTTGAGTGTTAAAGAGAGATAATACATCTGGGTAGCTATGAGAAAAGGAGTGGCATTGAGAATAATGTTAATAGAAAATATATTTATAGTATTTTCCAAATATTTTTGGTTAGTGATCTAACTTATTATTTACTATTTCTAGCTATGGGTTGTTATGTGCAAGTTACAACCACGAGAGTACCTGGTAACTAGGAGAGGAAGAGAGATCCTTGTACAGGCTAGAGAGCATGTCTAATAGCTACAAAAGATAGAGACCTTATCAAACATAGAATAGAGATTATGAGTAAACTTTCACAAAGTATCCATGTTGTTGAAGAAAGTGGGATATAAGTCAGTTTATGGATCAACATAAAGTTTTTCCTTTCTAGAATTTTGAGAATTACTTCAAGAAATTTAGTGATGGGAAGCCCTCAAGGCCATTTTGAAGAAGAGAAATAGTGTTGTGATGTATTATTTGTAAATTGTTTCCAGTGCTAATGTTTCCTTTGATACCATTGTAAGCTTGTATTGTTCATGTGTTGACTATTTCTTCATTAAAGTTTATGAATTTACATTTATGTTCCTTATTTTTTAATTATTGTTCAAATATGATAAGTAAATGATTGTGAATGTTTTTCTCTTATAGAATTATTAGCTTAGTGGGTCATGACCCAGGTTCAGAGTTACTTTTTCCAAACCGATCCCTACACTACTGGCCCTTTCGGCATCAATCCACAAAGCGCAGACTAAATTCTCGCTCGAAGCAGTATGGGGGGGATGATGGAATCAAGTTTCTACACCCATAGATGAGCGTTATGTTGTTTTATGCCCTAAATCTGCCTTCATACAGATCGATAAGCCTTTAGTGCTTATCGATATAACTACCCTTAATCATCTTCTATACCTCCGTGAACGTTCACGACTGTCTTTTGTGGACCCTGAATATGTGAATCAACTACTTACATGCATCAAATATTACTCTTAGCCCGATAATTACTTAGATAAGCTTAAGTTTTAATAACTTCCACATACAATAGGATAATCTTCACGTAAACAATTAACAATAATTACGTTCATGTAACTATATCAATCATGTAAAGCCGCACATTAATACACCATTATTTCATAAACCCATTATAACAAGAGACACATTTATATAAACAGAAATAAATAGACAAAACATGGGAATTGCTGCAATAATCTCTTTATTAATGCTTTAGTTCTACTTACAGACTCAAGACTTCCTTGCGCACTTAGCTGCAGGGGTCCGCGCACTCAGCTACAGACTCTACTCTAGGCCCCTGCGCACACAGCTGTAGAGCCTCTCTTTTACTCTAAGACTCCTTCACTCTTACCCTTACTGACCCATTACATTCATCTTCATCATTTTTACCTCTTTTTCCATCATAAGACACACCTATTTATACAATCCCATGGTCTACAGACAATGGGTAGATCTTCAAAAGTCGACTCAACTTACATAAAATAAGGGGAAAACCCTTTATGACACTCTAAATATCTACACGCTCTATGACCACACTTTTAGAGTCTTTTCATTTAATACAACAAAACTTGGGATTTCTGCCCCAAAACTTGGGCTTTTGCCCCAAAATTGACCCTAGGAGAAAACCCCCCAACACAAAGATCGTGACTCGCCCTCAAGTCCCTCTACTGGTGCGGAGATATCACTACAGAGACCTCCCAACTCTACTTGTGCCATTACTACTTCAGTCACGCTCTGCGTGGCTGCCTGTTTGATCTGCTCCACCAACTTCTCTGTTTTTGGTCCTACACTATCTTCCTTGAGATTATGTTGCGTGCTCTACAGGCTCACCAACTTCTCATGAATGTTGGAAGAAATAACATAGGCCTCATCCAGCCAAGGCCCCAATCTAGCCTTGAGGACCACCTTTTTCCTCCGCACTGCTTCTACCTATTCAGGCAATTGTTTCGCCTCCTGCAACTTGGCCAATCGTTGTGCTATAGAAACGGTGCACACCATCACTCTCACTTCATCATACTACTGCTGCAATTGACGAGCTTCTATATTTAACCTCTGCAGGTTAGGATCTTCCTACAGAGTTGTGACTATCTCCATGGATTGCTCGAAGAGCACGGTGCAATCCACCACCGTGTCATCCTCTAATTGCGATTTTTCCCTTCATAATGGCTTCACGCTGTTCTTTTACTTCCGGCGGAGTTGAAGGCTGTGATTTCAACTCTAGCTCTGTGATTTTCAGATTCAGTTCAAATTGAACCTTGGCCACTTCTATTTTGGTGTCGCACACACCTGCAACCAACTTCCTAATCTTTGCCTCCAATGGCACTTCCTCCAGGATATGCAATTTAGGTACTATTTTGCATGCCTTGTTCACCACAGCTACAAGCTGGTCATTCTGCACCTGAGCATTCTTTTATGACTCCAACACTATTGATTTTTCTACGAACATCTGTTCCTTGTTGACTCTATACTCTCTTATTAGGCTTAGTGCACTCTGCTCCCAGGCCTTAACCTTTGCTATCACACCTGTTTGCAGTGTGTGAAGAAAATCGATGG
>APFE030195466.1:0-30807 GCA_000404065.3 Pinus taeda | reverse complement strand
TTATCATTATAATTTTAATATTTTCTTTTTAAATTTTATTTTATTTTGGACTGACTCAAAATAATTATGTTGACAAGAGAACATCACTACCATACCGAGTTGGAGAGCATATGCAACAATTATATTTTCTAGCTTTTATTATATATGTTAGATTGATTCTAGTAACTTGACTCAAGATAATTTATCAATGCCAATTTTAAGGTTTTGAGAACCCATGCTATTATTTTATTTTAGATGTAGTCTTTGATCAATGATGATTTTGGGGCTTCAGTCCACATGGGACAGCTCAAGTGGCAATGGCCGTGGAAATGAAGTCTCACCGAACCGGAAGTCTTGGGTTCAAATCTTGGGCTACCCTTCCCCCGTTGAGGGGTACTTAATGGACATGTAAATTGGAGAGTCCCTAGCCTGCAAAAAAAAATGATGATTTTGGGGCTTCATGTCTTCATGATTTTAACTATGCTATTCTTTTTAATGTAGCCTTTTACCATGGTAGTTTTTGGGCTCTATGTTTTTGGGCCAAGTGGCACTCTCCAACCCAGTATAAAAAATGTTGTAATATTTTGTCCATTTTTCTAAACTTTTTGAGTCCATAAATTTACATAAAAAATAAAATTAAAATAAAAGTTAAATTATAAATTGTAAAATTAATAACGAACCACACTGGTTGGTTTGAAAGGCGACAAAGGTCTTTCTTCATGTGATTTATGCCACTGGTTGGTTCGAAACGCATCCACAAAGGTCTTTCTTCATGTGATTTACGCCACTGGTTGGTTCGCGTTGACAAAGATCTTTCTTCATGTGATTTACGCCAAATTTCTTCTTACAACGTGAACACATTTTTACTTGGTCAAAATAAAATAAAAAATAATAAAGAAAAATAACATTAAATTATAAACAACTTCAAGGTAGGAGAATCCATGGTATTGACCCATGGTATTCGTGTGCAGTATAATCCATGGTATTGACCCATGGTATTCGTGTGGAGTATAACCTATTTAAAGGGGGAAATTAAACCATCTTTGATCCATCTTAACTCCAAATTTGCCAAGCAATGATAGGGATGAAATCACTCTAATTGCTTGGTAAATCCACAATTAAGATGGATCTATATCAAATCACTCTAGTCGCTTGGTAAATCCACAATTAAGATGGATCTACTCCAGATCTACCAAACCACTAGAGGGATCGAATCACCAGAGGGATCAAATAATTTGATCCCTCTGGTAGCTTGGTAGATCTAGACTTAAGATGGATCTAGGCTAGAACATAGATCGATCATATTGTGTGTGAACGCATGTGGGTGCATTTTGTTAACTTCCATGAGAAATGTATTAGTGTGGAGTATAACCTATTTAAAGGGGGAAATTAAACCATCTTTGATCCATCTTAACTCCAAATTTGCCAAGCAATGAGAGGGATCAAATCAATCTAATTGCTTGGTAAATCCACAATTAAGATGGATCTATATCAAATCACTGTAGTCGCTTGGTAAATCCACAATTAAGATGGATCTAGTCTAGATCTACCAAACCACTAGAGGGATCAAATCACCAGAGGGATCAAATCATTTGATCCCTCTGGTAGGTTGGTAGATCTAGACTTAAGATGGATCTAGGCTAGAACATAGATCCATCATATTGTGTGTGGGTGCATGTGGGTGCATTTTGTTAACTTCCATGAGAAATGGGAAGATGGACAAAGGAAGGAATTTAGTACATTGAACATGAGAGGATTTTGGGCCAAAAGAGAGTACATGGTTTTTATTATTTAAATTTATTTGAAATCAAAGGGATAAAACTGATTTAAATAGTTATGGGATGTAGTTTAGAATTTGTGAGATTTTTTTTTTGGTATTGGACACAATTTGGAAATTGTTAGATTTTTTATTTATTTATTTATTTTTTGGAAATTGTTAGATTTTTAAATTTTTTTGATATGGAGAGATCTCTCAATAAATAGGGGGATTTGAACCTTTGGTCTTTCAGTTTACACAGATTCACATTATTACTTCAATCACAATTGAGTTGGTCATGAACAAATGTTAAATTTTTTTAATAACATTAGTGATTTTATATTTTCATTACTACATTCATTTTATTTTAATAATATCTTTTTTTTCACTATATATATTATATATATATTATATATTATATATATATATATATATAATACTATCTTGTACCATTAGTTGTATGTTTTAGTGTGAATTTGCTTTCATAAAAGAAAATTTGTGTAAAAAAAAACAAAATTTGTAGTTTATTTTAAAAGGAAACAAATTTAGGTGTTTATTTATGTAAATTTCTTTTCATCTATTATATAATATGTGTGTTTATTTATGTAAATTTATTTTCATCTTTTATATAATATGTTCTTGTCCTATAGAATAAATTGAATTTATTTCGTTGAGGTACTTTTTTTTGTAAGCTTGGTAAGGTTACATTTTCATCATGTGCAACCTCTCACCCCTATCGGGGGTAACAGAATATTTGAACTCAAGGCTTCCGGTTTGAGACGGATAAAACAATATTTGAACCCATTTCTTAGGCCACTACTAATTGAGCTACCCCAAGGGTACATTTCTTTGATGTACTTTACATCACAACCGGGTTTAACATTAATTTCTATTGTAGACTTGGTTAAGGTTTCTTTAATTTTCCATTGCACATTTTTAAAATAATTTAACATTAATTTCTATTGCAGGCTTGGTTAAGGTTTCTTTAATTTTCCATTGCACTTTTTTAAAATAATTTACCCTTTTTCTTATCTTTTGCCTTCTTTTTCTCATTTTTTGATTTTGTTATATTTTTTGATTTTACTATTGAATCAAGTATAAAATGTCTTCCTAAATTTATGTCAAATTAATGACTTCACTTCCCTTCTTAAATCCTAAACCTATCTTCTGAGTATTTAAATTGGTTTCCATAGATACTGATGTATTCATTGTTTACTTGGTAATTAAATTGCATCTCTGTGTAGACTTTTGGTTTCTATTTATGTTCTTTCTTTTCTATTTGTGTTATTTCATAATTTTATTTTACTTTATTTTACCAACCATTTATCTTTTCAAACCAATTTTTACATAATTTAATTTGATAAAGAATTTTTTTATTACAATGTCACAATAAATTACCGAATAAACTACCTCATCTTATAGTATTTAGCTATGCTTTAAGCATTGTTCAAACAATTTTCTTATTATCATTCATATTCATTCATATATATAGTACTGTAGCATTTTTTAAAGCCCGCTACCATACTCAAATTCATGTTTTTTTATTCAATAACATATTAGAGTAAGTTAAAATTTCAAATTTAATTTGTTTATCACATGAAAATGTGATGAAAATTATTTATTTTTCATGTTTATCATTTTATTTTTCATGAGTGACAAACTATCTTCTATTTCTATATACAAATTTTGCTATCATAAATTATATTTTCATTATATTACTGAGAAATATTTTAATTTCCTATTTTTTATACATGGTGAGGTTTAATTAGTTAATAAATCATCAAAAATTTAATAAAATAAGATAAATAATTTTATGATGACTAAATCCACTTTATGTGAATAATAAAATACACAATGCATAACTAAATAGTAAAATTTTAAGTCAATGCAAAGATTTCAAAACTTTAAACCTTAATATAATGACTAAAACTAATGTTACAAAGAACGAATAATATCACATTATTGTTATCGATGTACAATTTGCTTTCAAAAACTTTGAGAATAATTCTTTTGATAAGCCATTATCTCATAATCGCTCCTAACAAATACATAGAGTAATTCAATATTCCTACTAACAAATACATATAGTAATTCAATATTCCTACAGTAATTAAATACAGATACCAAATTCGGCTGTATTGCCGAAAAAAATTCATAAATTCAATGGTTCGATTCGATTTGCGAATTAAAGCGGCAATTTGAGTTTAAAACGGAAATTCGAGTTCCGTTTAGTAAAAATGCACTCGATATTCGAGATCACGATATTAGATTCTTCGCATATTTTAATCATAGTTATAGATTCGAGCATCCTATTTACGGTTAATGGCATAGGATTAACGTTAATAAATGAGAGTGGTGGATGTAGTTTTATGTATTAAGAAATTTAGAGCAAATGAAATATGTAAAAATTTATAGTAATTATGTTTTTTATTAAAGTAAAATAAAAAATTTATAATTTATAATTTTTAGATTTATCAAATTTTAAATAAAATGATAATGGTTGATGTAGTTTTATGTATTAAGAAATTTAGAGGAAGTGAAATACTTAGAAATCTATGATAATTATGTTTTCATCAAGTAAAGTAAACATATTAATTTATTTGTAGTTTTATCAATTTTAAATTAATAATTTAATTTGTAGGTTTCTCAAATTTTATTTATAATTTATAGAATTATTAAATTTAAATTGAGGAAAAAATTATCTCAGTAAATAGAAAATTTTGTTTTTTAAAATAGATTTTTTTGATTGAGATTTAGCAATTCATAACACAAATGTATATTTTTAAAGAACCTTTACACATATTTAATATACTATTTCATTATGAATCTAAAATACTTGATAATGTGGAATATTTTGGAAATTCACTTTATATTAAATATCATATAATTTATGGTATAAGTGGGTGAATGCATCAATACAAAATTCTTAAAACTTATTATCGTACTTGCTATTATAAATATAACAATGATTTAAAATAT
Organism: Pinus taeda; assembly: GCA_000404065.3. Taxonomy (NCBI): domain Eukaryota; kingdom Viridiplantae; phylum Streptophyta; class Pinopsida; order Pinales; family Pinaceae; genus Pinus; species Pinus taeda. The sequence continues at coordinate 26,093 of APFE030195466.1, read as the reverse complement.
TCGAAAAATAATATATTTGAATATATACCAGCATATGTTGGTTTTTTTTTTTAATTGATTTTTTCTATACTGAATTGAATTCCAATTCAAACTCAAACTTGAATTTGGCCACTATAGTATAAGATAAATTATATCTATCCATATACATATATCATAGTTCCCTTTAAATCTGAGGTGAATGGCTAATTCCCACTTAGTTTTGGAGCCTGCTGCAGAGGATACCATCAGAACTGTGAAGTTCAAATTACAGCACGCACATCCTAGGAAGGAACTTACCCTTTCTCAATATGTTCAAAACATTGAATTAGAAACCGCTTTGCAGGGTCTGTCAGTTGCAGTACAGTATTTGTATGCAGCTGTAGATAAAGCAATGCAGATTCTATTGTCATAAGTGACTGCAAGGCATGTGTACAACAATTTACACATGATTTTACACCCAATTTGTCGGCAACCATTAAAACGTCCAGCAGCGCAGGTGTAGAACGCGCCTCTAATGTTCCCTTGTACATGAACTGCAATAAATCCACGAACGCCACTTCCTGTGACCACACAATAATGTTTACACAGTAAAATATAAGGCCACACCACTAAGGTTACATGTAATACAGAAAATATGTAATAAGGTGTTAGTATATATTAGTTTTTATTTTTTAAATTTTTTATTTGGATGTTTATAAAGAGTCGAGAGAAATTGGTTTAAGATGGACTCTTGTTCATAAACAGAAAACATCTATCCATAAAGCAAATACAAAATGAATGTTAATTGTGAAACAAAACACATTAATATGTTAATTGTGAAATAGAAAACATCTATCCACAAAGCAAATAAAAAATTAATGAAAAATGGGTTTAAATGTACCGGAACAGCTTAAATGAAGTGTCACATCCTGCTCTTCAGATTCTTTCATTTCCTTTGAGAAAAGCTTCAACCTACTAAAACGAAAAGAAATAAAATATATCATCATATAAAACAAGTTTGAAATTACGTTAAAAGATTTGTAGAATTCAAATAATGAACATTTAAATAAAGAGAGTTTTTTCATACTTCCATGAACAAGGGACTCTTTTCAGCCAGTATGGCTGAATTAACGTATCTCTCAGAAATTACGTTAAAAGGAGAAGCTTGATAAATGGACGAACCAACCCAACCCAACCCCAAACCACTAGAAGACATGGCATACCAGTCTATATTAATCTCAGTGGGCTTTAAACACATTGATAACCTTACATTAATTCCGGCATACTCGCTGAAAAGAGTCACTTGTTCATGAAAGTATGAAAAAATTACTCTCTTTATTTAAATTTCTATTATTGAATTTTATAAAACTTTTAACGTAATTTCAAATTTGTTTTATATGATCATACATTTTATTTCTTTTGGTTTTATTAGGTTGAAGCTTTTCTCAAACGGAGTGAAAGTATCTGAACAGCAGGATGTCACACTTCATTTAAGCTGTTCAGGTACATTTAAATCCATTTTCATTAATTTTTTATTTGCTTTGTGGATAGATATTTTCTGTTTGTCAAAGAGATCCCATCTTAAACCAATTTCTCTCAACTCTTTGTAAACATCCAATTAAAAGTTTTCAAAAATAAAAACTAATATATAATAACACCTTATTACATATTTTATGTATTACATTTAACTTAGTGGTGTGTCCTTTTATTTTACTTTGTAAACATTATTGTGTGGTACCAGAGGAAGTGGCGTTGGTGGATTTATTGCAGTTGATGTAGAAGGGAACACTAGAGGCGCGTTCTACACCTGAGCTGCTGCATGTTTTACAATAGTGCAATTCGCAAACATATAATTTGAAGCTGTTCTACACCTGAGCTGCTGCATGTTTTACTGGTTGCCACAAATTATGTGTAAAATCATGTCTCAATTATTGTATACATGTCTTGCAGTCACCTATGACAATACGATCTGCATCGCTTTATCTACAGCTGCTTTCCGTCGTGCATACAAACACTGTACTGCAACTGACAGACACTGCAAAGTGGTTTCTAATTCAACGTTTTGAATCTATTGAGAAAGGGTAAGTTCCTTCCCAGGATGTGGGTGTTGTTTTTAGTTGCTACGAATGCGTGCTGTGTATTCGCATATTTATGTTTTGTATCCATTTGCTGATGTGCTAGAGTTGTGCAGCGATATCTCACGACATATGACGACTTTGATGCAGACGTGAGATTTATTGTAATAGACGACTATTCAAGAAAACGTCTAATACTTACTACCTGAAGTTACCACTTACCCAAAATAAAAAAGAAGAGGGTTTATATGAATTCTTCTTGGGTTTTAATTAAAAAGAAATACTCTTCACATATTAGTTTATAAAGTTACTATTTTTTTTGAAGCAAATGTTTGGAAAGTTACCGGAGTTATTAGAAAATATAGCAACCAAAAGAAAAATGAAAAACGTATAAATACTAGGAGGAGATCAGGAGATCAGAATGCGCATAGAATCCTCAATACCCTTCCAACTCATTCAATTCAGTATCGTGTTGTAGGCCAGCAGCCAAGTCATGTTATGTTCGAGAGAGTGCGCCTACCAAATAAGCAGGCTACGGATGCTAAGCTGATCTTAATTTGGAATTTTAAAAATATTTATATAAATTTTGCATTTTAAATATTGTTTTTCTCAAATCTTTTATGAAGTTATTGGGAGATCTACATGGACTTCTGGGAAAATGTATTAGCTAACCATGGTCCTTTTGCTTCATTCATACCCATATGTTTTTGGGAGAATTTGGAACTTCCATGCTTGGACTAGTAAGTAAGTATCTGTGAATTAGATAAATCTAAATATGTTGCTCTTATGGTTTTTCGTCATTGTGCTTTCATGCTTATTTCGTTAGATTTTTCTGGTTATCTTGGGTTGGCGGTTATTTTGGTTATTTCATACCTTTATGAATAGATTCACATGATTATGTCAATTTGGGTGTTACCTTGAGTCAGTGATTTTGATGGAATAAATTGCATAACATTGCAGTTGATATTTATTGTGCAATATAAAAAATATTAATTTTATAAAATATTAGAGAATCTAAGAATATATTAATTTTTTAGCACAAGATTGTAAAGGATGTAGTTGGCTAAGTGTTGGAGTATTTTTAATTTTGTTTGCAGTATGTTTTTTACATTACATGAATGGATTACAACAATGATCTTATTTTTAATTTTGTTTGCAATAATTTCTTTTACATTCCTAACCTTTATGTATGAAACGATGATAACAATGATCTTGTCTACCATGATATTTTTGCAGTTGAATATTGTTGAAGGAAAGATTCAATATTTTTTGACAAATATGGGTAGTGTCACCCTGAAATTGTTGATACTGTTGTAAAGTGGACAAAGATCTCGCAGCATAATACTATAATATCTATAACATATCTTATCATTCAATCACTGGGGCATTAGTTGCAAAGATGCCTCAAAACCTTAAGATAATATGGGTTGTTTTGTTAAATTTGTCCTCTTTATCGTAAGGTTAGAACATGTAAATTTATGTTATTTCCTATTTCCTTTTATTCCTAACTCATTTCAAATTATCCAAAGCAAGCATTCCCTAATATTCTTTTTCATGATTGACTTTCTTACTTCAATGATATTGTTAGATAGTTTCCTTTTTGTCCATATTCTATAGATTCTTTGTTCTAGGTATCATCTTTTACTTTTGCAAGAGGAAGAGAGAGGAAGAGAGTTGATTTTAGGCATATCCAATACCATAAAAGTGAGATCTAATTTCATTTGGTGAACTAGTTTCAATATAAGAGAAGCTCAAGTTTTAACTTTTCATTCCTTGCACCTTGCAGTAGTGTTCTTTGTAAATTCATACTACCTTTGTAAATTTAGGTACAAAGGAAAATAAATTAGATATGATGATGAATTGGTTGTATGTTAGTAACTATGGAATGATTTTAGTGAGAAATGCATACTATGGAAATGGTGCTAAGAAAATGGGATTTAGCAGTCAGAGAAAATGGAAATTTAATGTTGTCCTCGTTCATAAAATAAAACCTCGTGTGGAAACTTTTGTTAGAGAGAAAGGAGATTAGCGTTCCCCATGGGTTTTTAGGTTTAAGATTGAGGAGATGAGGTTTCAGTGCCCACAATTCAATAACATGAAGGAAATGCTAAATGTAGGAACGAGAAGCAACATTAATTGTGAAATTGTGTGTATGTTGGTGATTGGGTAGAGCCGTGTGTGTTAAGGTCAAGTTTTATGTTAGACTTAGGTCAATGGAACTCGTAAGTGCATTAGCCTCAATACGCAGTGGGATCTCAAGCGCCACTCCTATATCAAAAGGTAAGAAGAATATATAACGTAAGTAATCTACAAAATAAAGTGCTTTTATACTGCCAAGGGCCAAAAAGAGTACAATGGAGGAATTCCTTCAAAGAAGGTAAAGGAGGAAGGGAAGATGACTCAATTTCTCCAAGATATGTCACCTAAAGAGGATAAAAATTTTCTTTTCTATGGGTTATTTGTACCATCTAAGGATGAAAATAAAAACTTGTAATGAAGGATTGTCTTGTAGTGTTAGAAGAAGATTTTGTTCATGGATCTTTTCCCTAACTCAAGGGTGTGGCCTGTTGGTGCCTTCAAGGAGTGGAGTACTACCTATTGAAAAGGAGAGTCGTGTTTTGAGAGAATGGTACCTTTTCAAGTTATTCATTTGTGAATATCTTAGAGAAGAGTCAAAGACGTGTTATTGAAGACATTGGAAAGGGATATCTCAGTCAATACACAACTCCCTTGGGAGAGCCTTCATGCTTGGTATTGGGAGAATACAAATTTTATTCCAACTAAATTAGTCATTCATAACTAGTCTTTTCCAAATTTACACTATCTTGACTTTCAATGTTTCCTATTTTAAATTTGTTCAATGTTGCACATGTTTTTGGAACAAGATGAGGGAATTTTATATTGGTAAATTCAAAAGTTACATAATGAATATAAGTAAGATTAGGAGTATTAAATCAGATGTTGATATGATCTTAATGGAATAGATATGATAGAAAAACTAAATACCTTTCTGCAACTCATATATATAATCAAACAGTAATGTAGATGAAATAAGCATGGCTTGAAAGATTTAGTCTTAGTTGTAGAATTTTTCTTGTATGTTCCTAGCAATAACATTTGCTTATAGAAAATGGTTTTATTTTGGAAATTTTGTTACTTTCTCATGTGTTATTGATTCATTTGGGCTCATATTATATTGAGCATAAAATTACTTTAATTTCGTGGATCATATGTAATTCTGTCACTACTTGAAGTTGGGTCACCACCTTTGCATGCATTAGCTTTCATTTAATGTGATCTAACTAAAGTATCTATAAATTCTTTGACAAAATCTTGCCAAATATTGTGCTATGTTAATGTTTTGGTATAATGATCAATCAACCATAGTCATCTCTTTGAGCATTACCTCTATTTTTCACAAAAGCATAGCTGATGTTTTGGGTGGCTTTTCTTAATGAGATATATTCAATAAGCTTGAGGCAGGCTATGGATTTGTATGGTCATTTCCAGTAAACTAAACATTACGGTCTTCATCGTGGTTTTCCTATGAGTATGAGGGTTAGTACTATCTAGAGTTGATAATATTGGTATCGGCAAAGTATCGACGAGGGTCCAGAAAACATCTTATCGGCAATATCAGCGAAAATATCAACAAAATATTGGAAAGCATAAAAAATACATAATATATTCATATTTATTTATTTATTTATTTATCTTTTATTTATTTATTTATTTATTTTTATTTTATTTTTTTCAGATTTTTAAACATATAAAGTGATAACAACATGAAATAAACACATTGGCACATAAATATGAAAAAAGCACTGATATATATGATGTCAAATGGAAATGATACATCAAAGGCGATACCAAATCTTATTGATCCCTGATAATTGTCCAATCAAGGACTCAAATGTGTAGAACCAATGCAAAAAACATCACATATATAAAAACATCTCACCATCATGTGTTATATGTAGCAAAACAAATAAAACTAGAAGCTATCTATTTGAAATAATTGTCCTCTCCCCCTTTTATGGGAAAGCATGATGGGATGTTTGCCAGGCCTGCCCCTAGTAGTAGAAGGCCTTGGCCCTGCCTTTGCACCTAATTTCAAATAATGAGTGCTAGGTATGGAATTGTGCTCTCCTATATTTATAGCAGATGGTGTTGATGTTGATGCTCCCACAATTCCCTCCTCCTCCTCCTCCTTGTCCCCCTCCTCTTGTTGCCCCTGTTCTAGTGGATCATTTGGCTCTAAGCACGAAGGTGACTCCTCCAAGATGGGCTCCTCTGACTCCACCCTCCATTGAGACAATACATCAATATTGTCTAAGGAAATGACATCTAGATACATTGGTGCTTCTATTTGCTTCACTCGAATTCAAATATTGTAATGCAGATACACTTAATCATTGAGGTGTGCAAAATACAACTTGTAAGAGTGTCAAAAGAGCTAATGAGCCTTGACTCTTGATCATTCACACTTGAAGGTCATAAATTAAAAATTAAAAATTACAATAAGTGTAATTTCTAAACTGAAGTCTGGAGCTCAAAGTTATACATGTTGCACTTTTTTGTGTGTATTTTCTTAAATACACTCCAATTGCACTCACATCTTGAAGAGCTACATGTTTCACTCAACATTATTATGGCCAATTTTTGCAAATTTGGTGCCCTTGCACCATAGATTCACCACCAAATATCTACAACAAAATAAAGAAATAAAAATTCAAAAACTAAAAGATAATTAAACTTTCAAATAAAAGTTACATAATTGAATTTAAAAAAAAAAGAATTATAAGTAAGAAAATTCTAAATTGAAAATTCTAATTCCTAATGAGTGATGACTTGTCACTTAAGTGGCATGAAGAGGGTCCTCTCCCTAATAGCATCATCAAAGCCAAATAGGCCAACATAATCCCAATAAAACTACATCTCATGATTGATTTTGCTACGAAGCTCATGATCAGGTACCATCTTATCAATATAGGAATGGAGACCTTCATTCACCTCACCATCAAAATCAAAGCTGCATTTGTATCAAAATGTAGGATTGAGGAAGAGTGCTGCTACATGAACTAGTTGGTGAAGCATCCCTATCCACCGATTATCAATCACATCGCATAACATCATATTCATATCAAGGCTAGTAGAACCCTTATCTGCATAATAAGAATGAATGGCCTCCTTGGCCCTATCCATGGCCTCATACAATTAAGCCATTGCAGGCTTCTCCCCATCTACTAATCTCAAAAGCTTTACTATAGGTTAACTAACTGAGCATGCTGCTTCTACTCCCTGCAAAAATGTCTCAGAGTACACCATTTTTGCAATGGATCCCTCATCCCGTCTCCTGTTATATCTACAGTTACATCAGTCATCAGAAACAAACATTTGCTTCAAATCAAACTGGCATTGAAGCAAGGACGGAAGAGTAATAAAGTCTGTCGTAAAATGTGTGATCGCAGGACACTGCAACTCCTTGTTTCTAGTGAAATTTCTCATGAGGCTAAGAACAAAAGCATGGTTATAAATAAACTTGGGGACGCTCTTAGCCATATCAACCAGCTCCTTGATGAAGGAGAGTTTCCCCATATCCTCAAGAAGAAAATTGATATAATGTGTTGCACATGAAGTCTAGTACAATGTGCGATGCCTCTCCATAAGCATCTTGCCGGGAGACACATAATTAGTTTTATTGTCTGTTATGACTTGCACCACATTCTATCCGCCAATATCCCGAATGAACCCATCTAACAATTCACATATCATTGTTGCATCTTTGATATGTGATGATGCATCCACTGATTCAATAAACATGGTACCTTTAGGAAAATGTACCAAGAAATTTAGAAGGGTCCTACCCTTTCTATCTGTCCAACCGTGAGACATCACTATGCATCTAGAAACTTCCCATTTTTTTTCAACTTCGCCAATCTAGAGTTGATATCACGCTTTTTTGCTTGAAGAATTGGCCCCCACAACTCGTCATATGTAGCACTTTGGTACCCTTGGCCCCCAACAACAATAACATCACACGTTGGCTGCCAAAATGGATTGGTTTTGGTGATGCTAAGAGGTAATCTGCTCCAAAAAAGACACGTCCCTATGACTCTATCTGCTTCTTGCTTCTCCTTGTTTTTAACAATTGATTTTATGCTCGGTTTTGCTCCATGTCTTGTTCGCTAAACAAAAAATGATGCCCTCGCACTAGCAATAGCAAGTGATGCTATGGAGCTCCTCCCCCTACCCTCAGCATCAAAATTAGAAGAGGATATCCCAAAATATCTACCTACACGTTCAACCTGGTTTCTTTCTACCTTTTCATCAATTGCTTCAAGATCCTTTTGTATATCTCTGGACTAGAAACTGTACAAATCCCAACATCATGTCTAGTGAGTCTAGTGAGATGGTATTTCAATTGCATAACCCCTCATGTCATCCTAGTCCCACCCAATTTTCATAATAGATATGCCTAATTTTTCCCACCATCAGGCTCCCCGTACTCCCAAAATCAGTCTAAGGCTTTTGGCATATTTGAATTTTGTTGTGAGTTAACTCAAACCTAGGGCACCAAAAAAAATTAGGAATTAATAAGTAATAACCACCTCATTTTACAAAATATTGTTTTTATACATTATTTGCAATGTGAATTTACTAAAAAATCATAAATGACAATAAGAGGGTGCATTTGAAAGTTAAAATAATCAACTGGAGTTTGTTGTCCAAATATGGAGAAATCCCTTTCATTTGCTAACAGGCATGAAAATCAAAGCAAATGGAAAAAAAAAGCAAGAAAAATGTTTGTAGGAAAATATGCAAGCAAGAATAACCCTAAAAATATCAAAAAAATCATTAACATAGGAGTTTATTAGAACATACTTGTTATTGGAAGAAATGAAGATTGTCTCACTGTTCTTCAATCTTTGATCCACAAAATATCATTGTTGGTGGTGATAATGGCTATTCAAACCTCAAATCCTCCTTGAAAGCAAGCATAATGCTCTCCCCTTCCTTCTCCAACAATTAGAAAACAAAACGAGGGAACAATGAATGAATTCGACCTTTTCTAGTCATGATGATGAATTTTTTTCCATATGTGTTATCGGGAAATCTAGTGTCCATGCATAGCTACTAGTCCCACTAAGACGAGTAGCTATCTTAGAAACAAATAAACTGAAGTTACTTTCATTTTCATTTATGAGAAGTAGATAGGAGAGGAGCAAAGAATACCAACCTCAATCTTTCACTTGGTTCCTTTCTTGTTCCTTCTCCCCTATGACAGATCTTTCCCACTCCTTTCTTGATTACCCTGCTTCAGAGAGTACCTGTAAAGTCAAAGCATCATAATACCTTCAAAGTACAGAGATCTACAATCACAAACAATATAGGACCAGACATATATTGACCACACAATTGCATATATCATCAAACATACAAGAATGTGGAGGAAAAATTGAATAGTTTTATTTATATAAAGATTAGAAGAGAGGATTACAACCCATCGATCTGACCCAATGTCATCCTCCCAGCATGAAAGCCCTTCTTCACCTCATGAAAAGCTTAGATCAACCAAGACTATGATGTTCCACCAAGAAACCAACAACACTTCCTTACAAGATACAAGACTCCAGCCTCTGGATCTATGGGATGAGGGATCCATATATAGATGTTTGCAAGGGGGTGAGCCAGCTTCTGTGATTTCGATTAGTGTCCTCTCTCTGATAGTTCTTTGCTCCAATTGGAGATTCATGATCTCTTACTCATCCCTAGGCGAATTCAGAGAGGCAAGTGTCATAGGAGAAGTTTCTGCAAGATTCCATGGACATCCACATTGCAAACTGTCTCTACCATTTGCCTACTCTCACCCATCGAACCTTACAGAAGGGATTTTTAGTATGTATCGCACTTTTTGCATGTGGCAGGTGAGATGCATCACACCCTTTGCACTGAGCAGTCTGTATGGTCCAGTTTTGACCAGTTCTCAGTAGTTTTCCATGGATAACTTCTGGGAGATGATGTAATCAACTGACCTTGCTCCTTTAGGGTATGAAACAAAAATTTTAGGGACTCAAAATCCCTTGGTTTATGGACATATATGATTGGGGTTACAGCTCCCAAATATGTCTATAACAATTTCCCCATAAAGCATGAGGTCGTAAATCTTTTGATGTCGAGTGAAATGATTTATCATGAGGATTCGAGGTTTTTCGAACTGGAAGGCAACCTATAATAAGATACAATAAAATACATTATCTTCATAATATTTTCATGATCGAGTTGAGACATGCATTCCCATCCTCTGCTTTATAAATTCATTTTCATGTACATAGGATAGACAACCATCTGTGTAGCAGACTGATGATTCTGATAGAGTCATCATCTTGTGATTCGGATGATCATCTGTGTAGAAATGATGTACATTTGATGTCTTTATTTTCCAAAATATATCGCAGCCCAGATAGATGAAACTAGATCCGGGGTCTTCAAACTCTTCAATCTTCGCCCAAAGTACAAGTCGATTAATCTGAAAATTGTTCTGGAGTCGAACATGGAAAGACATCACCTGCTTGCCAACCAATGATGTAAGCTGTTAACAGGCGCGAGAGGAATCACCAATAATGATGATGACCCTCAAGGTACTACAGTACAATTCGCGTGGTGTGAAAATGGAACTTGGCATCGAACACCATGCAAAATCTTTCGGTCAAAGGCCATCGATGTAAACTTGTCGCCGGATGTGAGAAACTTGCCATTGATGCATGCAAGCTTCAAAGTACTGAAAGGGTTGTTCCTAGGTTGACTTCTTGGATAATGAGCTATCGTCGACAAGAGGTGACCTGTCTTAGGAGGGCCTTAATGAATCCCACATCTATGACACGGAATGGAGCAAATGATTTTGTGGAGGTGAAAACAATCTGATGATACAGGGTTTAAGGTGGCGGTCATGAAAGAATGGAGCGTGAATGCATTGCAGTGGATGAGACACAAGTTGGGTTGGTGAATTCTCTGAGTGACTTGTCTTGAACATATCGGCAACACTAAAATGGATTGGTAGAATTAACCCCAAAGATGGATGGTATGATGGACGAATGGTAATATAACCGGTGAACGGAATAACCCAACTCAACTCAATCATGGTGATGGAGTGAAAGTGTCATGTTCAAGAGTGACTTGCTACCAATAAAGTTTCTTTAAGTTTTCTTCCCAATTTTCCCCAATCATTGCTAACCAGCACCTCTTTATTTTTATCAAGCTTGACAAGAATAACATATGCTTGTTCTATAACTTTCCCTTCGGGCAAACCCATCGCTATGTTTTAATGAGCCTAGCAACAATGAAACTCGTTCTTGTCTATATGGACAAGCTTGTCGCTATTGGTTTTAACGAGTTTAATGACAAAGACAACTCGGTCGTTTTTCAATTTTAGAGAGTCTGAAAAGGGGTAGAAAGGAAACTCCAGTAATCCTTTTTCATCATATAATCCCTTAAGTCTGAAAAAGTATAAAATAATATGAAAGGGATGAATTTTTGATAGTTTTAACGAGCTGAACAAGACAAGCACTCGATCATTTTGTGTAATAATCCCTCAGGTCCAAAAAGATTAAAATCTAGAGGAGGGATAGCACTTCTGATAGCTTTAACGAGCTAGAGAGGCCAATTGCTTGGCAATATTTTCATATTTTACAGTTCAGATGGAAAGAGCTTAAAGGAGACTCGTTTTTGAGGAATGAGTGATATTTTCATGTAGTAGCTAGTTCTAGGTAAGGTTTGGAATTTTCCAGTCATGGAAATGCTACAAGGATGGCTAACAGAATTACTCATCGTAGTTGTTCCTCAAAAGGGCAAACAATCAAATGGAGGTGTATGATCGGCTAAAATAGAGTGGAGGTGATGGTAAGAACGCGACCAAGGCTCAAAAGCTGATGATAATACATTCACAATGGTTATTTACAGGAGATTGGTTCTTTTTTTAATGAGCTTAAACTCTGGTGGAACATATGCTTTCTTAGGTTTAATTTTTAACGAGCTTGAACTTTGCATAAAGCTGCTTGTGATAATGGTCATTGATAATCGATTCACCGCTAACACTATGTTCTTTTGACGGTCATACTATCTATTCAATTGCTCAATCAAATTGATTAGAAATGAGAATACATGCTTGAAAAATGAGTTAAAACACTACTACCCTACTCGCATTACGTGAAAAGTAATTTAAAAGTAGTTTTTAACCCTCATTTTACCATTTCATTTGAATTTGCGATTGTTGGAGCTTTGGAGGTGTTTTCCCCCTTGATTTTCACTAGTTGATTCTAGGAGATTCCATAGACGATTTTTGGTGTCGTCTGGAACAGGTAGGAGCTAAAACTAAGCTCTTCATTCAAGACTAATCAAGACTCATGTGCTCCTATAGATATTGGACCACTGTGACCAGTAGTGCTCCTGAGAGCACCAACTCCCATTTCAGTAGGAGAGGCTCTAGGGAGCGCTATACTTCGTGACCTAGATGTGGCCAATACTCTTACAACATTGTAGGATCAGATTGAGGGTCTCACCCTTGGTATCCCGGATGTGAGGACTCACGAGCTACCTCGGAGATTACAACGACATATTACTAGCATGCTGAGTCGATGGACTAGGCTTTTATGCATGATTGCACAGGCGGTGACTTGCTATCACCAGCACCATTAGACTAGGGTACCCCCTACCATTTTTAGTCTTTGGGTCATTTGACCGATTTTGTCTTGGACACAAAACACTATGTGTAAACCATAAACAGTTATATATTTTTTATTTTCGAAGCTTTATTTTGGTTAAGTTATATGATCCTGATGCAAATATTGATGAAATGCTTTTCTTTTATAAATGTCGCAAATGTCTATCTAACACATAATTTTCCAATGAATCTATTAATGTGTTTAAGTTTATGGAAATATCTTGATATCGGATAGAATCACACTGTCTTTCCAAAATTTTGACCCTTAGGAACATGTGATAGATAGATGGATTCCACACAGAATAGATGCCGGTGAGCTGTAGAATGATGTGTTGTGAGTCTAGTCTGACAACAAGTCAGCGTATTCCATGCGCGATGGCATCAAAGAGAAGCTCTATCAACGCACTGTATTCAATGATATTGTTCGTTGAATCAACAAATACATACCCCTCTGAAACTCACTAACTTGCCGCTTGGACAAAGATGGCCCAGGTCGTAGAAGATAGGTTCTGCAAACTACGACTTGCTCCATCGGCATATCCAAAAAATGATTTCAATAGGTTTGACATCTGCAACAAATGCAAAAGTGGATTACCTAACCAAAATGATTACTCTTAGTGAAAGCAAAAATGTAACAAAATCATATGAAGAGGTTACTATACGGAGTCAAGCATAGTAACACATAAGGTACAACCCGTTTCGGGGTTACGACAGTGGAATCCTGTCATAGTCCACTAACTCGTAGGCTCCTTTTGCTAATACACACTTAACAATATAGGGGCCCATCCATAAAGACTGGAACTTGCCTTCTCCCAACTTATCGGACTCCTGGTTGTAAAGTAAGACTAGATCACCTTGTGAGAAGACATAGGGTTTGACATTCTTGTCAAACTGTGCCTTGACCCATTTCTTATGTGCTTCGTTAGCCAAGGTGGCATCATGATAGGTTTCATCCAATTGGATTAATTCCAAGAAATAAGTGTCTTCCTCTAAAGTTCCACGGAGAAGATCGATTGCGGGACGAGATTTCACACTCAACTGGTAAGATTACTTCCAAGCCATACACCAGCTGAAAGGGTGTAAACCCGATCACATTTCTCACCGATGTCTAGTATGCCCACAAGGTTGAGTACAGGATTAGGTGCCAACTCTATTTATGGACTCCATTCATCCTTTGCAGCATGCACTTTAGGACTTTGTTGATTGCCTCAGCTTGCCCATTATCTTCCGGATAATACGGAGTAGAGCTGTCATCGGACAATCCTAATTTCATAGACAACTCAATCATCATGTGATTTCGAAAATGTGATCCATGATCTGTGACTATAGCTTGTGGAACACCGAATCTGGAGATTACATGATTGAGAAAGAAAAGAGCAGTCATTTCGCCATTGTTGTTTAGTGTAAGCATCGCCTCGGCCCATTTCGTAAAATAGTCAATTGCGACTATGAGATACCCATGCCCCCCGGACGAGGTGGGGTTACATGTCATGAAATCTATGCCTCATTTAAATAATGTCCCAACAACAACTATTGGTTGCAGAGGTGTGGGTGGTATTCTGGTTTTGCGATCGAAGATTTGACAAGCATGGCAACTTCTAACTACAGTTATGCAATCCTTGAACATTGTTGGCCAAAAGTATCCTGCTCGTAAAACCTTTTATGCTATAGTCTAACCAGATTGATGCCCCCCACATGCGCCTGAATGACAGTCATTCAGGACTTTTTCGGCCTCCTCGTGGGTGAGGCACCTCTGTAGAACTGTATTGACACCATGACGGTAAAGCGTATCACCGATGATCATGTAGTCTTTTGCTTGGTATCGAGTACGTCGTTGCTCTGAGTGGGAGGTATTAGTCCTATATGTTTAGGTCTAGAGATAGATGATTATATCTCCATACCATGGATCGCTTGAAGATATTAGAAACAAAGATTCATCCACGATTGTTTCATTGGATGTTGAATCATTGGATGATGATGGGAAGTCACATAGTAACTCCGTGAAAACCAGGGCTTTCTTTGATTTGGATTTCATGAATTCCAGATCAAACTCTTGAAAAATTGCTATCCATTTGGAATATTTACCCCCCAGTAACTGTCACAACAAGATATATGTCATGGGCTTGCAATCTGACAAAATGGTAGTTTCTCGAAAGAGGATATAGTGCTGAAATCTCTGTATCGCATGAACAACTGTGAGAGCTAGCTTTTCAACATAGGAGTATTTGGTTTTTGTATGATTTAAGTTTTGACTTAAATAATAGATAAGGTGTTCAATTCCATTGTCTTCTTGAACTAAAACTATTGATATGGTTGTATCTGATGTAGCCAGATACATGTTAAAGTCCTTTTGATAATCAGGAACATACATTAATGATGCCTTTATTAGGGATTCCTTTAGAGCATCGAAGGAAGCTTGTACGACCTGATCCCATACGAAGGGTACTTCTTTTTTCAATAGACGCCTATAACCTTTAGCAAGTTTGGTGTAATTTGGAATGAACCTCCTTTGAAAGTTTGCTTTCCCTTGGAGTTTCTGAATCTGAAGCAAATTTGAAGGTGGAGGCAAATCAATGACTGCCTAAACCTTACACGGGTCGAGACAATTCCTGTCCTTTGAGACTACAAAGCCAAGTAAACGACTAGAGCCGACACAAAACACACATTTGTGTGGATTGAGTTGTATCTTGTAGTGTCGGAAACATAGAAATTTCGCTCTCAAATGTTGCAGATGATCGGTCTGCTTTCGCGAATGAGCTAGAAGATCGTCGAGATATGGTTGAACAATTTTTTTGATGTCATGGAAGGCATAATTCATTGCCCTCTGAAAATTTTCCCTTGCATTCTTTAAACCAAAAGGTAGCTTGCATTATGCAAATGTGCCCCATGGAAAAATAAATGCAGTCTTTGACTGGTCTTGTGCGCGGATATTTATCTGATTATACCCAGAAATTCCATCCATAAATGAAAATATTTCACATCCAGTACCTTCATCAATTATCTGGTTAATGAAGGGTGTAGGGTAGTTGTCTTTTGGAAAAGCTTGATTTACATCCCTATAATCGATGCACACTCTAATCGTTCATTTCTTTTTCATTACAGGAACAATATTCGATACCCAATCAGTTAGAGGAACTGGGTAAATGAAACCAGTATGGAGAAGTTTTTCAACTTCTGCCTTGAAGGAAACAACTTTCTTTGGGTGCACCTGCCGAAGCCGTTGTCATACTGGTTTGACATATGGATACATCTTAATTTCATGTACAAATATGCTTGAGTCAATGCCTAGAATTTCTTCATATGACCATGCAAAGACATCTTTGAACTCGCGAAAGAGAGCGTAATATACTTCCAGTTCTGAAGGAGAAAAAGATTTGCTGGCATGAATATTGTCTACAACATTTGGTTTGGTTGAGATATTGATGGCGATAGTCTTTTCAATATTGGACAAGTTTCGCTCGGAATCCACGTTATTTACAGTATTTGATAGGAAATCAAAAATTGAAGGATGATCAAGCTCGCTGGAAAAATCTTCTTTGTAATCTGGAAGATGAGAACGATGGTGGTAATCTTCCCATGGTGCCCTGTCAATCATCATTAACTGAACAATTCCTTCGTCTGTAGAATGTACATGCGACCAAGGATCTGAAGAGGTACCGTATTCCTTAGACCTATCTATCCAAATGCTTGATGATCATTGATTTGGGTTTTCCTCCCATGCAGAAAACATTATTTGCTACAATATTTCTATTGGGTTTGGATGAAAAACCTCACGATGATCCATGCTAACATTGTGATTGGACATCTTCTGAATGGAAGACACCATATTGCAGGTTCCCACCGTGGCCACTTCTGCCAGATTGTTTGGAGGTGGTAGGGCAAAAGTACCCATCAATATAGGGTCTTTTAGTAGGCCTACTCCGATATTTTGAAGTGACTGAGAGCTTTCGTGAATCATCGGAATGCTTCCCATAACTTGCAAATTGTTGGGGAGAAATGTTTGTTTGTCGACGATTGCAATTCCTCCTTGGGAAGGAAATGCAGTCTTTCTAAAGTACATCGACACAATAGCAGCCATAGCATATATCCAGGGCCTTCCTAGTAGGATGTTGTAATTAAGGTTTCCGTTGATAACTTCAACATCAATTTCTACTGTCTTGCCCTCCAATTCGACTTGCAAGTTACTTAAAATCCCATATGGAGTGTATGTTCGTCCATCAAATTCTTTTAACACCATCGATGATCGTGACATGGGTGGTGAGCCTAAATTTTTCCAGCAACTCATCGGCATAATACATGTAGATGCTCCCTCATCAATAATTGTTTAATGAACAATTTTGTTGAGGGCTTTCACTTGAATAAGGAGAGCGAGTTGAGCTGGTAACTGAGGGTCATATCCTTTATGATTAAAGGTCACAAGATTGGAACCTGCTGGGTCAATCTCACCTATTGCTGATAGTACAGCCTGTTTCTGGGAGGGCCAATTTTGCAGTACCTCAAGTGTCGACATAGCGGATGGCGATTGTGCCACATCCTCTACTATATTATAATTTTGTGCCACTCTAGTATGAGGATTAAATGTCAATTTGTGTACTACTCCCTTTGGTGACTTTATCATTAGCTCAAGAATGATGGGTGGGACAACTTCGATTGAAGTTGTTGTCAAACTACTAGGTTGATCAGTAGCCTTGTTGTTCGACATCTGTGGATTCCTGTAATCTTTATTCCTTGTCGATATCAAAGCATCATTTTGTTGTTTTGGAATGGACAACATAAGCACTTGGGATGGGGAAGCATTATCACTAGTAACTAGATTGGTTCCTCGGTTTGGAAACAGATCAGTCAATACCACTGAAGTTTTTGAATTCTTTAAGGGTTTTCTAAGCTCAGCTTTATGAGGACAATATTTCGTCCAATGATCCTCATCGGAGATAAAGCATGGATGACTTGGTTTCCTTTCTCCAGAAGGGTTTGCAGAAGATTTTCAGGAGATGACTCCTCCTGTTTCTTCTTTTTCCCTTTCTTTTTTTTCTTGCCTCCTAGTTGCTTCGCTTCTTTGCCTTTGTGAATCAACACGACATTTACCTCCAAGGTGAGAAGTTCTTCATTTGCATTTTGACTAGAAATTGTACAAGCTTTCTTTGATGTAGCCTTTATGGTTTTCGTGCTAGTCGTACCTATCATGCCATCGTCGGAATGGGAGTATTCCTTTGATTTAGGAGGAGGAGGAATGGAAAACTTCGGTCTAGGAGCATCAGGGATTTTGTCATAGAGCATGCCAAACTAAGTATAGATCAAGTCTAGATATTGCGCATTAGCAATGACTTGCTCTTCAGTGACGACCCCTCCTTTTACCACATCTTTTGTGATAGATGGTAACAATGACTTAATAAACCATTCAGCTAGCAGTTCATCAAGAACATATGTTTTACCATTCTACGATGACGTCGCCACTCATGAATATGATCAGATATGTGAGTGGTTGTCGTTTGCTTGAAATTGGTAAGAAGTTCTGTTCCTGTTTCATACCTTATTGGTAACTAAAAATGGGTTAAAAAGGTTGTGGCAAGGGCGCTAAAGTTATTGAATGAAGCTATAGGCAATTCGATGTACCATTTCACTGCCGGACCAGTTAACATTTGCTGAAAAAGGCGAAGCCTAATCGAATCGTCATTGAGAGTGTTGGATGAACACCACAGGTGAAAGGTCATCACATGATTCGATGGGTCTTCACTCGGATTTCCATTAAATTTAGGAATACCTAATGGAAGTTTATGAGGAATCACCGACCACCAAGGGGCATAAGGAGTTGGATCGTTTGTTAGCCGATTTAGATCCGTGAACTCTAAAGTCACCATGAAGGGAAACTATTGATTTAGGTTCGGCGAAGCATACCCAGGATAAGATGGGATCACCTGAGTAGTGGGTCTTTGCATACCAACATAATGCATTTGATGTTGATAACTTTGGTAAGGTTGACGGGCATAACCATTATGATATGATTGATTTTGACTGTTTTTAGTATACGGCTACCCATTACTTGCAAAGGTTTGCTGCTCAGATCCTTGGTAAGCTTGTTGGAATTGTGATTGTTCATATTGCACTCGCCATGGTTGTGAAACCGCTTACTGTCATCCAATACTGGATATTTGACCAAGATGAGGGGTAATCGTATGCATTTGAGCCTAGGTCACTCCAGTTAGGGAGCCACTAATAGGTGATTGTGGTTGCGTCATGGAGACAAGAGGCTGCTATATTACGACTTGAGAAACTTGAGGTTGGCATAAAATAGGCAACACTTGTACTTACAACACCATCACAATGGTTGGTGTAGTGGGGATATTTGACACAGGTAGACTTGGTTGCATTGAGTATGCAACTCTTGGTTGTTGAGGCATTATTGGCACCCAACCGCTGGACATAATTCCAGCATGACTCGAATTTTGTTGCGAATTTTCATATGGTTGTTCTCCTGGAGGGAACAATGAAAGGGAAAACTGCCCCCCATACAATGGAAATCTAGTGCTCAAAGGAATGATTGTCCTTTGGGGACCGAACTGCCCAAATTGATACTATTGCGAAGGATCAATTTGCTAAGACTCAACATAAGAGATTCGAGATATTATTCCAGACGAACAAGCGGAACAAACCATACTGTCGAAACAGCCACTGGATGGAGTCCATCTAGCGGTTGAGAGCTATTTGGGACAGATGGTACACTAGCGAACATTGTTGAAGTAGTAACAGGAGGTTCTACTGCTACTTTGTCAGTTGATACAGTACTAGATGTCGATGGTTGTTCAAACATATCTAGTCTATCCAAAATATTTCCTAGCAATTCTATAGGAACTTGCGATGAAGGGAGACTAACTTCTAATGAAGAAGGATATATGGTGTTTCCCATTATGGATATAATGGGAAACAAGCTACTTGGCTAGGTCCCAGCCAACCCAGGTCATTTACTCTTGTGCTTTCACCATTTAAAAAGTTTGTGTGAACATTTATTGATTTACAGTTGCATGGCTTTGATTGCTCATATGTTTATTTAAGAGCTGTAAGTTAAATTCATTTCATAGTCAAGCGTGAAGGGATCTGTAATTTGGAAGTTTAATTAAGTTTATTACTTTCTTACAATTTCCTTCCTGCAATTCTTTCCATGCATTTTTTGTCTTAGTTTGCTTCCACTCAGGTCGTGCAAGAAGATTCTTCTTGTACCAGTACATGTAGTTTCCTAGACTCTGGTTTTACTTTACAACAAGTGTTACCTTCCTCTTCCTGCTTATAATTTCATTTATTCCTGCAAGCAAATGTATTGTCAATTAAAGTAAGCATTCTCAATATTAAAGAATTATACTTAAGAAGGATCTTTACATGAATTAAGAAAGAACATTATTACAAATACCATACTTTATACTTGCAATTTATGACTTAAGAAAAAGGAACATAAATGTTATAAGTGAATTGCCGAAAGATAGTTGATGCATGCAAACTACTTTGAATGCTACTTGATTATTTCAAAATTTTTATGCTTTATGAAGTTTACTTTCATTGCAAAGTTCAGTTAATTAAAGCATTCTTTTTCACATGTAATTTATCTCGGAATCTAGCTTGCAATTGGAATTCTTTTCAACATGTATTTTAATTCTTTTGAAAGTACATTGGAAACTTTGGTGAAGGAAGCTCTGTCTCAGTGCAAGAGCTAGTCTCTTGTCACGGGAACAGAGTGCTCTAAGCCTTAAGTCTTAGAGAACCTCCATAAAGACATAAGTCTTCTGTAAGGAAGGTAAAATACACTTTTTCACATAAGTATTGTACCTGTACTAGTGCAAGCTAATTGCAATAGTACAAGAATAGGTTGCTTGGTGTAGAAGGAAGATCAATTGGGAAACAGATCTTTGCAAGGGCCCACTTGATAAAATGTTAGTCATCTATACTGAAGATAAACATAATATTTCATTTCAGCATTTAATATTGCTTCCAGTCATGTGAAAGTGACTTTATTTAATTTCCTCGCGAATTATTATTTTACATTTCAGCACTAGAATTTCTTTGGTGTCGATTGTCTTTAAGATTGTTTTCCATCTTATTCTACAACATTTCATTTAAGAAGTCGGATTAGGAATAGGAAAATTTCATACCACTTTTGGCATTGCCTGTGCTTCGTCTCTAAGTTTACGAAACCCCTGGGTTGACAATTAAGTGTTGAGGATTTTGCTTCAGTGCAATTCCTGCACCCAACATTTTGGCGTCATTGTCGGGGAGACTATTTGAGTTGGTAAGAATTTTCATTTTTTTGTAATAGGGGTAATTCTGCTATTATGTTTTCTGCAGTGTGCTTTTATTTGCTTGAAGGAATTTATAAGTGTCCAGTTATTTTTAAGTTGCAACATTTTTATTGGAATTTTGTTTTGTCATTTTTTGAAATGAATGTCAAAAAGATGTAGAAGTCCGAATCCCACTAAGGGCCAAAGAAATACTGATAAATCCAAAACCAAATATTATATTAGTCCTTCTTTTGTAGGCATAAAGTCCAAACAAACCTAGACTCAGCACATAGGGAAAGTCCACTTGGGCTCTGGCAGCAGTGGTCCAGGTGTGACACAACCAAAAAAGGGGAAGGGGACTATTAGAACCCATAGTTATCCTTCTCAGCCTGTTGAGATCAGTTCATGTGGAAGAAGAACAATGGAAAATCAGGGAAGACAATGTAGAAGGAACTAGTGAAAATCAGGTAAATGAGGAACAATCCACTTTTGGATTCCCAATTGTGGATCTTGATACACAAGTACAAATGAAAAATATTTCACCATCAACTCTTCCTCATTGCTATGGTAAGGTACATGAATATCTAGACTCTTTCCTATTTGATTTTGATATTTTGTGTAGAAGTTATGATTATTCATCTGATGCCTAGAAGCTAAAGCTATTTCCTGCAACTCTTAAGGACGCAACACTCCGTTGATTCATGGGACTAGGAGGAAACACTATATCTTCTTGGGAACAAATGAAGAGAGTGTCCTTGTTAAAATATCAAGATTATTATAAGACTGGAGATATTCAAGAAGAAATCTTTATTATTGTGCAAAATGATGATGAGACTTTAGAGGATTACTTGGAGAGATCCATGTACATCCTCCAAAGGTCAAAGCACAAATTTGATCTAAGTACCATTAAAACCTTGTTCTTACGGGGGCTTATTGATGATGCTAGGAATAATATAAATCTTTTAGGACAAAGGGATATTTCTCAAAAATCTTTTGATCAAATCTGTGACTTGTGCAAGAAGTTCTCGAGGAACCAATATAGATCCTGTAAAGGAATTCATAATAGAAATAAGAAAACTAAATATACTAATGCTATGATCATTGGATTAGAAAGAAAATGGACAAATGAAAATTGAAATAATGAATACTATTAGTAAACAAATAGACTCTTTGAAGTTTCAACAAAAACTTGTAGAGGAACAACAATAATTGCCTATTTTTTGTCCAAAATGTGGAAGAAAGCATATTTTAAGAGAGTGTCCTCTCGACATTAAAGAAACTAATAAATGTGCAATTTGTATAGAGAACCATGCCACGGAAAAATGTCCCTCCATACCTAGGCTGAAAGTTGTACTTGAAGGATGACAACCTGAAGCCGAATCAGTGCATGCTATGGGAGAACGAAGAAAATGGCCTCAGGTAAGTGCAGGTATGGCTCCTGAACCTCCACTACATTTTTTTGGTTATAATGCACATTTATATTCCTATCCTAACAATAGTCACTCTCAACATTGGCAGCATGGGAACCAATATCATGATGGACAACCCTCCCAGTCTTGGCAACAAGGATGGAGAGGGCCAAACCATTCATATCATTCACACCATTTCTATCCTACACCTATGCAGTCAAACCCTCCTACATATGCACCTTACCCAATGCCACAACCATCATTGCCTCAGTTGAGTCAGCAAATGACACTAATGCCTTTACCTCCATCGTTTCGACCTTCTCAACTGCCTGCCCAACCTTTATCCAACCCCAATAACAAAGAGGTACATATGATCCATTCTATGAACCATCTTTACTCATCCAGACATTTGTCCATGCCAGTTGGAGTCAATGACCACCAATTGAGATTGGGGAAGATAGTAACCTCAGAAACTCAAAAGCAGCCTATGGTGATTATCAGGAGGAAATGTGACGAGGAAACTCCTGACCTTTCTGAAAAAGATGACACCATCTAGCCAATCACTGTACCTTCTAAGCCTTTTCTATCTTCTTCCAACCGACCTCCCTATCCAGAGAGGTGAGTTATGGACAAGAAAGACCCCATTCCTTAGTCTAGCCTAGATTCTGAGCTTAGGAACCTTTTCATAAAGGTACCTTTGCTCCAAGCTATTAAAGAAATCCCCATTTATACAAAAATCATTATGGAAATCTATCTCAGGAAGCCAGGGAGGAGAAGATTAGAACCTCAAACCATTCAATTTGTTGGTAGAGTAGCAGAGTTAATGATGGGGTGTATGCACATGGAGAAATATACTGATCCCGGAAACCCTATTGTCTCTGTTCATATAGGTGAGTCCTTTTCTCCAATGTACTTATAGACTTAGGGGCAGGAATTAATGTTATGACCAAGAAAACCATGGATCAAGTTGGATTGGTCCATATTCATCCTACTCCCACTATGCTTGAACTAGCAGACATATCTAAAATCAAGACGGAAGGGGTGTTGGATGATGTGGTCATTTCTCTATACTCTTGGGAATATCCCACAGACTTCATTATGCTTCATCAATAGAACCCTATGGGAGGACATCCCTTGATCTTAGAATGACCATGGCGTGATATGGCCGATGCTTATATCAGATGTCATTCTGGTGACATGTATATTTCCCATAGAGATTCGACGAAGAAGGTCACCTTGTATCCACCCGCTAGATCCATTTTGGAGCTCCAAGACACTTTATGGTTAGACTACAGTAGTGATGAGGATACTTAGCCTATTTCCTTGATACGTCATAATGTTGAGTTCTCACAGGAGGGTGAGATTCAAGACTTCCTCAAAAATCTAGACACCATGCCCAATTTTGAGTCATTGAGTCAGATTTTTAGTTTAGATTTTCAGGAAAGATATGACTCTCTACCTCCCTCGCCAACATATCTAACGACACCTCTATGTACTATTGAGCCTAATACCACTCTTGTTAGTACTACTCCAGGTAAATCCTTGCATATCAGTTCAGACTTGGATTCTCCCTAGCAAGTGTAGCTTGTGAATTTGTTGTGAAACCATATTGATGCCTTTTCATGGGGCTACGAAGATATGAAAGACAACCCTCCTGAAACTTGTACCCACCATATCTATATTCAGGATGGATCCTGACCTGTTCAACAACCCCAAAGGCGAATGAACCTAGCTCTAAGAGATGTTGTAAAGCAAGAATTGCAAAAACTCTTGGATGTTGTTTTTACCTATCCTATTTCTGACAGCCAGTGGGTCCTCCATTGGTCTTAGTCCCGAAAAAAGATGGGAGCTGGTGAATTTGTATTGATTACAAAGAATTGAACAAAGCCACTCTCAAAGATTACTTCCCCCTTCCTTTCATCGATCAGGTACTTGATACCCTTGCTTGTAAGAATTACTTTTCTTTTTTAGATGGCTTTAGTGGATATAACCAGATACAGATTACACCCAAGGATAAAGACAAAACCACTTTTACATGTCCAAAGGGTACATTTTCTTACTGAGTGCTTCCCTTTGGGATATGTAATTCCCCAACTACCTTTCAAAGGGTGGTCTTGGCCATTTCTTCTAAACTTGAGTGTGTGGAAATATATATGGATGACTTCTCTGTGTTTGGTGATTCATTTCAATAAGCCCTCAAGAATCTAGAAAAAGTGCTTCTTCACTTCCAAGAAGCTCATATCGCCTTGAGTGATAAAAAATCCAGACTAATGTGCAAGGGAGGGGTGGTTCTTGGCCATCTTATTTCTGAAAAATGCACCGAGGTTGACCTTGCAAAAATAGAAATTATTTTGAGTCTTCCAATACCCAAAACTCAAAGGGAAGTGAAAGGCTTTCTAGGACATGCGAGATACTATAGGAGATTCATTGAGAAATTCTCAAGGATAGCTACCCCTCTTTTTTGAATATTGGCTAAAGATAGTGACTTTTCTTGGTCCATAGCTTGCCAACAGTCCTTTGAGACATTGAAGGAAAAACTAGTCCAAGCACTAGTTTTGAGAGGACCAAACTGTTCCCTGCCATTTCATATTTCCTTTAATGCCTCAAATACTGCTATTGGCGTAGCTTTATGATAAGAAGAAGACAAATAATCTTAGGCTATTTATTTAATTAGTAAAAACTTGTCACCCGCTGAACTAAATTATACAGTTACTGAGAAAGAGTTTTTAGCTGTAATGTTTTCCATTAATAAATTCTGGCATTATATTACAGGATATGAAGCCTTTGTGCATATTGACATTTTGCAATATGATATTTGATGAATAAACCATTAAATAATGGTAGAGTGACTAGGTGGTTATTATTTTTACAAGAATTTAATATTACCATTATTGATAGACCAGGAAAATCTAATGTAGTAGCAGATTATCTTTCAAGATTAAATAATCTTGATGAAGCAATTACTGTTGATGATGATTTCCTTGACGAACATCTTTTTTCTATGTCAACAAAATCCCCATGGTTTGCTGATATAGCTAACTATATAGTCACTAAGAAATTACCAACTCACTCATCCGCTCATGAAAAGCGAAATATCATACAAAAAACTGTTGCATATTCCTGGATTAAAGGAGACCTCTTTTACACTACAGTAGATCTTATTATCCATATATGTGTAAGGGAGGAATAAGTGTTTGATATTTTAAAATATGCAAATGATGAACCTTGCAGGGGTCACTTCGCTAATAAGTAGACTGCATATAAAGTGTTACGAGTAGTGCGAGTGTATAACTGAGCAACCTTCCATCAGCATGGGTAGGCCTTGGAGCAAAACGCGCTGATGCTAAAATTAGGGTTTTAGTTAACCTTCTTCATAATGGATTCATGGCAGTTTTCCTTCGAATCTTTATGGAGGTTTTGGTCTGTATATCATGATGGATATGATGCATAGTGGTTAATGTTTTGACACTTCGGGATATGGATAGGAAGTGACTAGGAGGTGTGAAAAAATACAATGTAACAGATGTCCCTTAAAGCATGAAGGCAGAACAAAGAGTGATGGTTGAGATGCTTTACAAGTTGTGAAAGGACAAGAACAAAACCGTCACGAGACCTATAAATCAAGCATATCCATATATATATATATATATATATATATATACATATA
>APFE030195462.1:3087-34569 GCA_000404065.3 Pinus taeda | reverse complement strand
GTGGACGTAGCCCAAACTGGGTGAACCACATATATTTGTGTCTCTCTTGTTTTATGTGTTTTCTGTGTTTATATTTCTACAATATTTTATGTGTTCCATTGCTCCGTAATATATAATTTTCTAACAAGGATTGGATAGAGTGTTGGATATTCTTGGCTTTGTTGATGCAGTCTGGGTTGGAGATATGGATAAGAGAATATCTACAAGTGGGTACATGTTTAAGCTATTTTGAGGTTCAGTCAGTTGGATGAGTAAGAAACAATCTGTAGTGGCACTATGAACTATAGAAGCAGAATACATGGTAGCCACTCATGCAAGCAAGGAAGAAGTTTGGTTGCAGAAATTGTGTTCAAGTATGGGGTTAATACAGAGAGCTACAAGGATAGATTGTGACAGCCAAAGTGCAATTTTCTTGCAAAGAACCCTATATATCATTCAAAGACAAAGCACATTGATGTTCAGTATAACTTTGTGAAGGATATGATACAAGACAAAAATGTGTTGCTGGTAAAGGTGGACACTTTGAAGAATACTACAGATGCATGGACAAAATCTGTGAGCTCTAAGAAGTTCTCTTTGTGTAGAGAAACAATGGGCATTGTAGGACTGGATAAATGACTAAGCTCTCTTGTGGCTCCATGTGGAAAGAAAACAACAAGTGGGAGAATGTTTGATTGTGTTATATTCTTTCCATGACTAGCCCACGTAGTTAAGCGAGGAGTTAGAAGTGGGGCGGAGCCCCCCCTTCATTGCGATGATTGCATAGCAGGGGGAGTCACAAGGGGTTTGAGGGGTGCAGGTAACCCCACTATATGGGGTCCGGGGCATCGCCCCCGAAAATTTTGGTTTTGGACCCTATATTAGGTTGGGCGGACCTACCTATTGTTTTGTGCATGATTTTCACACATGGTTTTGGACGTGATGGTTTTCAGTCCATGGTTTTGGACGCGATGGTTTTCGGTCCATCATATTGGATGCCTTGGAATGTATAAATATGTATTGTAACATTGAAAGGAACATAATGAAAAATCAAGGTGGTAGTCCCGGTTTTGGGATCTGGGGGAAAATCTCTATGTATATGTGTTTTATGTGTTATGCTCTCACATTGTTTATTTTTTGTGTTTTAGAATTCGTATGCAGGTAATTTCTGTATAGGGTTAAAACCTACAATTATCAAATTCTCTCCATTGTATGACATAGTATGTGTGAAATTTTTATTCCCAATGTTCCCTCTATGGATTCCAATAGGTCGAAATGTGGAGAATTTATGGAATGGTTATTCATCCTCATTGGGATTAATCATAATTATAGTCACTTTTTCCTTGGTTGCCACATTTCCTTTTTCATCTACTTCACTGTTTTGTTGCCATAGTATATGTGAACTTGATATTGATGGTAATTTCTCTTCATCTACCTCATTCTCTCCAATATGGCTCATTTCGACACTAATTATTTTCAATTTACAGTTTGAGGGAGATGGAAAATGATATAGGTAAGCTTTACCATCATTTCCAATTGTTGAATTGTTTTTCATTTTTATTACTTCCTTTCTAGGACATTGAGTTCTACTTGATATGGTTGCACAAGAGGGTTACCATTAAAAAGCAAGAGTCTAAGGACACTTTGGGATAGGCTAAGATAAGGATGTAAGATTTCCAATGGACCAAACCTTCTCCCCATATTCTTAACCCTCTGCACTTTGATGAGATGATGCTACTCCCTTTTATTGCTTGTATCCTTACATGGTTCTAGTTTGTGTTGGTTTCTTATAGCTTATTTCTTGTTCTCTTTTCCTTTTTTAATGGTTATTGGAAGTCTGTTGGAATTCGTTGTTGTAATATCTGGGAGAAAGTTAACACCCTAGGACCACCGTTCATTGAAATTGTAAAAATGTATTTGATAGTTTCCCTTTGGGGTTTAATGGAAGGACATTAATATTTAATGTTTATCTCTATTTATTTAATTTATGTGTTCTACTTTTTTCATGAATTTGTTTGTCTAAATAGGTCATGGGTATTATCCCATAACATCTTGATTTCACAACTCTTTGCTATTTACTTCTATATATGGTGTATCAACTTCTGATATGAACATTTGCCTAATTTCACCATTCATTATTATTTACTTTTATTTATGTTTCTTAAACGATATGAAAATTCTGATGTAAAATACATATAGACTCTAATTTGTATCTGCACCATTGAATTTTGGGTTTACCTATTTTGGGATTCAGTCCTTAGACCAACCCTTTTCCTAATTCGCTTTTTTCTCTATGTTGTATGTCCTTCTCGCTCATGTCTACGATTCTAGGCAAGCATTGTAGGTAAATATTTTTGCTTTCCTCAGAATGCTTAATTACACTCTAATTTTTACCTTGCTACATTTTCCTTTTTGTCAATTGTCATGACATAACCATTGGTTAGTCTTCCCTTCTGAGGATATTTTGGTTTCATGGTTTGTGACTTGTTATGTACCGAGCGGACTTAGATTTTGGGTCTTGAATTCTTGTAGGCGATTTCATGTTTTTCCCCATTTATGATGATCTATCTTGCTTTTTCTATTTTGGTTTTAGATGTCAGTATATTATGTACTATCGATTTTTACAATTTACTCCCTTCCATACTTGTTTATTAATTTGTGGACTTGCCTTACATTAGGTTTACTTGTATCTTCTCTAGTCGTGGTGGTATTATTTCATTCATGGTAGGTAGAGGTACCTCCCTTAGTTTTTCATATTACTTTAGAGGGGATATGGGATGGAAGAGAAGAAGAGCGAGTACAAGCATGAAATGAAGGGGTTTCAAAAATTTCAAACCCACGTGGCTTTCCCAGAGTCAAAGGCTTCGTCTAATTTATTTATCACTTTATAAAACCCTTCCTGAGGTATTAAAGAGAAAATTATAAAATTGTCCTCTCATATTCTCCCTTGGCGTCATGCTCTATCGCTAGGATATTCTTCATGGTGAGTGGGGAAGGGAATATTTGAAGGGTTACAACCTTCACATTGGCTCATCCTGTTAACCTATCTAGTGACTGCCTATGGTATAAGAGGTAAATCATCCTTTCAACAATGCATACTCTACTTTGGCCCTTCCCATCTACTGAATTGGTAGCATTACTTTAGTGATCAATGGTTCAACAATTTGAGATTCTGTAAAAGGGATTTTGACACTTTACATACTATCCACCTAGGAAAGAGTAAGAAATACTTTTGTTATGAGATTTAAAAATTATACTAATCCACACTTATAATAATAATAATTCTTGTAATCAACCTACAAGTTAATCAATTTTTATCAAAACAAACAATAAAATTTTTAGTAGTATATTCCAACAATCTTATATGAAATATTAGTGATAATGTGATAGTGTGTTAGTACATGATCCCATATATCTTACTCGAACATTAATAATATAAATTTAACACTTACTAACAAAGAACATGCATTAAGGATTAGATGAACTTGTGTGCAAATGGGTGATATATATTGATTAGTGACGTTTCACCTATCCGTAGTCGATTGATAAGCCAAACTTATTTACTAAGACACCCCCAGGCCTGGATTGTGATTTTGTAGAAGCCATTCCCTCTTTACTGACTATTCTCAATTTTGTAGATTATATTTTCAAGTAATAAATGGTGGAAATTGTAATTGCAACCTCATCCTAGCACCTCCACTAGTGTTCACACAACTTGAGACTTCCCTTTTTCCTTAGGTAATTATGCACTCAATGTTGGGTAGGGACCAAAAAATGGGAAGGAAGACATGAAATAGCACCAGAGGCATCAGCATCACCAAAAGCATCAATGGAACCAGGAGCATCAATAACATCAAAGGAGCCAACAAAATATTGACTCAGGGACGAGTCAATGAACTGTGGTCAGGGCCTATTAGGTCCTTCATTTTGAGGAATTAAAGATGTTGATGATGTTTGGACGATTCATGATATTTTGTGGAGATAGATGTTGGGAAGCTGTAAGGGAGACAAATGACAAAAAGAAAGTAACTCGTGGAGAACTACAAGTCGCGGAGGAATGATGGAGGAAGGAAACCACAAACAAGTAGAGAAAAATAAGGATATTTGAGAAACATAAGAAATTGAGAAAGGAATAAGGCAAAGTCTGCAAGAAAGCACTGGTAGTCCAAGTAGAGGCAAAAATATAAGGGTGTGGGGAAAGGGAGAATAGGAGGAAAAGGTACCGAATATCTCTTATGGATCTGTTTGACCGACATTGTATCTATTGATGTGGTTATGTATTGATCTCTATGATATCTCTGTATTGTTGATATGAGGCTCTTAAGCCGGATGTAACATTGTGTGGCCATATGACTTATTAGAAAAGGGAGTTTGTTGGGATATCTGTGTAGTGCATGAAAGGTTATTTGACTTCTTAACATTTTTTAATAAAGTCGTATCCATGCCATATTTATATTTTGCATGTTCATTATTTATTGTGACTAAGTTATCTGATTGATATAGTTCGGCTCCTTGACCTCTGTGTTCCTCTAGTGACCTATCCCCGATACTATACATCAAACCCCATTTGACTAAGGTCGTAGCACGCCTCGAGTGAGACTGCTTATCCTTTTTGGCTAAGGCAAAAATGTCAACATTGTTCTAGGCTACATCAGAGATTTGTTGGCCCCTATGCCCAAACTTGGAGTCTCAACCCTATTGATATTTTTAAGTAAAAAATGGTTATATTTTCGGGACCATAAAATTTTAGGAAGGGGTTTGGAATATGGTATTAAGGATATTGAAGAAGGAGCTACAAGACTAGTGGCATGAGCAAGTGAACGAGTTTGTCTCTCAACAAGCTCACCTCCACTGATAAGGTATGGGGAAGTTGAAGGAATAGATCCTATACTCAAAACTGGCTAGTGATCAATACGATATCTTCTTGTCCAAGTTTCTAGAGGACATTTATAACTAGTTGTAGATATTCCAAGTAAAAGGAAAAACCAGTGGACAAAATCCATCTCACCACGATTGGACTCAAGCAAATCTTATTGCGCTACATTGCCTTCACATAGATCTGAAATGAGCTATGGATTTATGGGTGCAAACCATGATAGAGGGATACATTATTGAGTTCACAACAAAGAGTCACTAGTCTTTTCCTAAATACGAAGTTGTGTTGAGGTCAGGATTGAGAAGAAGATATTGAAGGAAATATTGTTGTGGGTTAAGATTCTAATCATGGAGGAGAACTTGTTGGTATTCCGCAACCCGAACATGGCAACTTAAATGCGTAGTACTGGGGGAAGGAGCTAAAGGGAGGGATTCTACTGAGCGGGGATATATGAGAATGTCAAAAAATGGATCCATATGGATTTCAAAAGGCTAGGGATCTGAGGGTGCAAAGGAGAGTGTGGATAGCTGAGAAATTGTGGAAGAGTGCTCTATAGGAAATGAAGGGGTGGTAGAAAGGTTTACACCAAACTGGAGCAGTGTTAAGAGATCTAGAAGAGAAAGAAATTATGGAAGTTGGTCCAAGGAGAAGAGCAAAGACGAACATAATGATTGTGGGTCCAATCTAAATGAATGAAATTTTAGGAGGGTGTAGAGGAACAAGAAGATAACGAGAAGGGAGTTCTCAGTTGATGCTCAGATTGTGGGTTTCAAAATTAAGGACACCTCTAGGTTCATATGTCAACATTTTGCCAAGAAATGCTTGGGAAGCCCTGGGAAGGCCTAAGCTGACATTTTCACCAATCGATCTGTGTATGGAAAATTAATATTGTATACTCCCGTTCAGATGGGTGGAAGGCATGGAATTTGATATAGTGGGGGTGAAGTCCTATGAATAATTTGAAGTGATAAACATCATGGGGGACAAGGACCCCTACCCAACATTGCTTGGGATAGACTAGGATTTTAAGAACTACTCCATAATTGATTTGAAGAAGGAACTAATGAATTTTGAAGTAGAAGGGGTTAGAGTGATCCAAACCCTAGAACCTTATTAAGGAGCAAGGTTCAAAAAACCAAAAGATTATGTGGAATAACCAAAATTGTTGGATCAACTATATAGACTAACAAGAGGAAGAAGGGAGGATTTCATCAACCTAATGACAGAAGGTACCATCAGCTGGTAGAGCATTCAAATTTCAGAGGTCGACTTAGAGGCCACTTGGGATGATTGGTCGCAGGGTGGATATAAAATCAACACTAGGCGTTGTGCCACAATCTGTCAGATCAACTGGATCGACACTGAGGTATGTGAATTCCCTATTCTCCATGGCATAGATTCAATCAATAATTTTACCAACAAATTTGACATAATTATTCTTGAAGAACACAAAGTGCCACTACAGAATGTCGCATTACAAGAAACACCAGCAAGGTGGTGGGTAGTTCACCAAAACCATCTTAGAGAATGGGATAAGATCAAAATGACAATGTGAGTCAGATATCGATAGGTAGGGGAGTACCCTCAAGATTTTATGAAGTACAGGGGGGGACTCTAGCCCTTGAAAACAATCGCAAGAACGTGAGGACATATGGAACAAGGAAGGAGTTCCAAATGAGTTGTGGGTGCATGGTTCTATACACACCCTAGGGACCTTTCCAAAAGCATGATATGTAAAGGAAGAAAAATGGAGATAGACTAAAGAATGGAATTGATTGTCCAATTAGTTTGTGAGAAATGTTTCCTTATCAAATAGGCAAGAAAGGATGACTGAAACATTGCAGGGTGTAAAGTGAGTTCTTCTTACAACATGCCATCTAATGGAGGGAGCCATAGATCAAAGAACTATAGAGCATATATATCAGTTTAGATATCATGAGTTCGTAGCTTGTGGGAAGGTGGATAGAGAACCTTACGAAGATGATCTAGAGGAATTACAATATCTGGCATTCAATGAAATTGAGGGGGAATGGGACATCAAGGATAGGACTGCGATTGATGCTCTGCACCTACTCCCTTTGAATTTGCAAAAACATAACCTCGGGACTAATTACAAGTTGAAGTTAGCCTTGATTGAAGATTATTGGGATGAGTAGAATATAAGATATATTTTTGATCTATTGAAAGAATATGAATATTTGTTCCCCTCATCCATTGTGGGAATGAAGGGGATTAAGCGGGAGTTATGGGAGATGAAAATCATGGTTAAACCAAATGCAAAACCAGTAAAGCATCGACCATACTGATTGAACTTGAGAGTTAAGGAGAAAGTGAAAAAGGAGATAGATAAGATGTTAGTAGCAGGGCTTATATTCTCGGTTGATGAAGCAGTGTGGGTAAGCTCGATAGTTATACATAATAAGAAGGATACTACAAAAATAAGGGTTTGTGTGGACTATTATTTTCTAAAAAATGCTTGTTTTCATGATCCTTTTCCCACTCCATTCAATGATGAATATTTAGACAATGTGGTAGGGAATGGAGCCTATTCTTTTACAGATGGATTCTCTGGTTATCACCAAGTTAGGATCACAGAGGAGGATAAGAAGAAAACAACATTTACCATGGAATGGGGGTCCTATGCATATCATGTTATGTTGTTCGAAATTAAGAATGCACCCGTGGTGTTCTCAAGGATTGTGATTGCTTCATTTAGAGATTATATCCACAAGATCTTATAAGTTTATATGGATGATTAGACAATTTATAGTTTGTTGAAGAAACACTCCAATTTTCTTAGAATGATGTTTGATCTATGTAGATAATTATAGATCTCATTAAACTTGAAGAAGTGGATATTTGTAGTCCCCTTTGGCATGCTCTTGGGCCATATAGTATGCAAGGAAGGAGTGTGTGTAGACACCATTAAGGTTGTGGAAATCATGAATATGGATCAACCCACAAGTGTAAAATAACTTAGGTCCACCTTGGGCGACAAACGATACTACAAGAGGTTCATCCACAAATATGCCTCGATTACTACACCAATGGAGAAGTTTTTAAAGAACGTTGAATAGTTCACGTGGTTAGAAGAATGTGATGATCCACCTAATATACTAAAAGAGAAATTTGTAAGTGCACCAATCCTGGTTTATCCAAATTGGAATAGACAATTTCATGTTCACATCGACACCTTAGCTATTGCATTAGGATTTGTTCTAGCTAAGCACGAGGAGAGAAAAATCGATAACCCTATTTAATTTTCTTGCAAAACATTATCTACAACAGAGAAAAACTATACCACAACTAAGCACAAGGTGCCTGTGATGGTATATTCGCTTCAAAATTTCTGACATTACCTGTTGGGAGGTCCATTCAACTTTTTCACTGATCAAGCCCATACTTGAAGGTAGGATTTCCTAACATCTTCTGTTATTATGAGAATTCACATTTGAAGTAATTTTTAAGCCTGGTAAACTGAATGTGGGTCCCAATCACCTCTCGCGGTTAGAGTTAGGTAAAGTGGAGGATCACTTCATGATTAGCTACCAGACACCAATCTATTTTGAATTGAAGCAATACCAGACTACTTGGAGGATATAGTAACATTTATAACTACAAGTAAATGCCTGGAGGAATACACAACAACACAATGGAGGCATATGTTTGTCCATGTTGTAGATTATCAATTTATTGTGGAATAACTGTATAGATTGGGCCTTAATCAAGTGTTGTGTAGATGTGTCCTCAACCGCAAGAGACATGATTTATTATGGGAGTGTCATTCAGGGGTTGCGGGAGGCCATGTTGGGGGAAAGGCCTTCACAAGGAAAGTACTAGAGGTAGAGCTCTGGTGGCCCACAATTTTTAGGGAGGCAAAAGAATATTCCAAAAGGTGTGATGTTTGCCAAAGGGTTGGGAGATCATCACACCGAGACAAACTTCCCTTACAACTAGTACACGCACTATAGATCTTTGAGAAATTGGAAGTCGGCTTTATAGGACCTAACAATCTTCCAACACGGCACTCCCACGCCAAATATATCATCACCACCAAAGAGTACCTTACCATATGGGCGAAGGTCGCACTGGTAAAGGATTGTACTATGGATACTGTGCCTAGATTTATTTTTTAGAACATCATCTCTAGATTTGGGTGCCCCCAGAGTCTCACTAGTGATTAGGGAACCCATTTTATAAATGAAATATTTTCCTTGTTACTTCAGAACTTCATGGTACAACACCATAGGAGAAACATGTATCACCCTCAAGTAGATGGCATGAAGGAGGATTTCAATAAGATCTTGGAAAGGGGTCTAACCAAGATATCCTCAGCCAATAGGGACAATTGGGATGAGCGAGTTCCAGTGACTATGTGGGCCTATTACACAACTATTAAATTCTTACAAAAGCATACATCTTTCTACCTAGTATATGGACATGAGGCTATGGTACTCACCAAATTCATTATTCCTAGACTTTTCATTGCACAAACCGCTCATATGACAGAGGAAGAGTCAATTATGAAGCGGGTGGAGGAAGTTTTAGAATTGGATGAGGATAGGTTCATGGAATATTTCCATCTAATAGTTGAAAATAAAAGGTAGAAGGCATGGCATGACAAGCACATTAAACATAAATCATTTATAGTAGGAGGACATGTTTTGCTATATGATAGAAAATTCATGAAGTTTCGAGGGAAGCTACAGATGCATTGGTTAGGACCTTTTATTATTTTGGAAGTGAAGGACTTTGGTGTAGTGAAACTTGCACAACTAGAATGTGTTCTACTACCAGGATGGGTTAATGACACATGCCTGAATCCCTTTCAGGGATCAAACAATTCCACTCCAAATCGATACATCTTCGAAAGGAAATCATGGGTAGGATTAGGTAGTGTCAGTTACTTCTTTATCATGTATTAGTTGTGTATATTATTTTAGTTGAAGTTATTCTAGAATAAATCTCCCATTAGGTCTCTTCCAGTTGTAGAGATATTTTCACCCCACTGCAATTGCTTGTGATTGGGGAAGAGCCATATGTGTTAGCTATCATTTCTGTAATAATTAAGAAATAATTTTTAGTGTCAGATTAAATTAAATATTTCCTATAACACCCATAATCAATTCCTAAGTGTCTCCCATCATGATACCATAATTAACCATCAACTCCACCTTTCCTTTTGTAGTTTTGTGTCATTTGAGTCATGTCTAGCTCAGACGACTGCAATGTTAACATGATTGTGAACACATAGGGAAAGTTTTCATAGTAATTAGTTAGGAGGTCTAGTCAGAAATGTTGTTCTAAGTTTTTATACTTAATCTGCATGGTAATGGTAAGTTTCTTAGAGTCCAGAGCCAAGGTGGTAGAGCTTCCATGTTTATAGTCTATTCCAAATTCGCACTGTGTGAAGAATAAGTTAGAGCCCCCCATTATTTGTGTATATCAGTTTCGTTATAGCACAATGACGAAGGTTGTGATTTATTTCCCAGAGGTTGAATAGGATGAAAGAATCATAAATTTAGAACCTCTATACGGTAAATATGATAAGGCAGTGCTCGTCGACAATGACCTCCTAGACTCCTTCCAATTTCCAATACTTAAGCGAGAGGTCTACACTAAACCAGTGATTAAGGCTAATGGAAGTCAATCCATCAAGGTAGAATATTAGTTCATGGGGATTCAATGATTCATGTTGTTGAACTTGAGGAATCTTCTCGTGTTTGGGATGATAGGAGCAACCGTGCAGTGTATCAAGCTTACTACCATCCGGATGCATGGAGAATCATTATGGCTCGATAAGGAGTACCTAATACATGCAACGAACCATCAAAGCCGCATACGTCTATCTACTACTAGGGCTACTATATCACGACATTTCAAACAACTTCCAAGTGAGAAAGAAAGACAGGGGATGAGATCTACTCAAATAACTACAAAACCTAGAGAGGAGGAAAGGGAAAGATGATAGAACTAATCAACACACCAAATGTTAAATTCGCTTGTTACATTATTGTAGGGAAGATCATTTTTAATTTCGCGTAGAATGCATGCACATTAGATATTATTTCAGTGGCAGAAAACTACATACAATGCGCACAACTAAACTGGTGAAATTTTGTACTTCACAAGTTGTTTGAGCTCTGCAAGGATGTATACAAGAGAGCAACCCATTTCATAGATGGACATATTTTTGCTACGCTGAAAATGTTGAAATGGTGCCCACCAGAGGGGTGAGAATTGGCTCTAATAATAGAAAACCAATCACTAGCGCTTATGTATACACCTTGGCGAACCTTGGGGGACCTAAGAAACAAAGAAATTAACAATGCCTTCTTTATTAGATGGTACCACAAGATGCTAGAAGTTTTCAACATCACAAAAAGAATCCCAAAGTCATTACATGATGATTACTCACTAAACATATGGTTCAGTATCAGCCAAGGCCATGTCTAGATACTGTTGAAATGTATCCATCTAGAGACGTTTCAAAAGAGGGCTCAAAAGTTCATGCTGACTGAAGAAATTTTCCACATGAAAGTTAACTTTTGGTTGGGGATCATCAGAGAATTATGAGAGGGGAAGCACATATATCTATTTTGAGGGATGGAGCCAACACCACTACCAGGGCAGACATCTACAACATGAAAGAAAATGATGGTTGAGGAAAAGGTAGAGCCAGCCATCAAGAAGCTCCAAAATCAAATACATTCCATTTAGGAGACCATGGTCAACATTGGAGTCTTGAATGTGATCGCCTACTCCAATAAAAGAAAAATCTCCAAAGTCAAGTTGATTGAATCACTAAAAAGTTCCAGGTCTTATGGCCTTCGGTCTCAGAAGTGGTGGTTAATGCCCTGAACGATTTTTCTGTGTGTAACCTCGTCAAATGTTGTGATCACATTCAAGTAGCATGTGATGATCTAAGATCAATGAATCATGATATCAAACACAATATTGCTAACACCCATAAGGAACCACCCAAACCAGCCATCTAGTACATAACTAAGATCGAGAAAAAACTTGTAGATGAAATGGACCTTAAAGAGTCACTCATCAAGGCCACAAAAGAACCTCACACAATTCTATAACAAGTGCATGAATGGTTTGATTGTTTGGAAAAGAAGAACCTGCCTATATACTGTCTACACAACTATGTCAATCACTTACTCAATGAAGCCTGAGGCACAAAGGACAAGAATCAATGGAAAGAGATCTTAACATAGGTTAATGAGCTTGAGAACTAGATACAACGGACATAAGATGAATCCACAAAGACCAAATAGATACTTCAGGACCTTCGGCTACCAGCACAGACTTATTTGGAAACAATGTAGTAGATTAATGAAGAAACATATGTGTAGTGGAACTCTCTACTACAAAAATTTCCAATGCAAATAATGGCTGACATTGCCACTAAGTTCCTAGATCAGGCTGATACCCTCGCAGAAACATGGAAAGAAGCCCTTAATGAATACACCTAGTTTAGATAAGCATCCATCAATCCAGTTACTAAGTTGGATCCTTCGTTTGAAGGGACCAGCAAAGAGGAAGCAACAGAGGAAGCAACACTAGAGGCATCAATGACACTAGAAGCATCAGTGGAACCGAGAGTACCAGCAACATCAAAGGAGCCAATAGAAGATTGGCTCGGGGAGGATTCAATGAATTGTGGTTGGGTCCTTCATTTTGAGGAATTAAACAACATTGATGATAGGTTGGACAGTTGATGATATTTTGTGGATATATTTGTTGGGAATTTGTAGGGGAGATAACCAAAAAAAGGGAAGGAACTCATGGAGAACTACCAGTCGCAGATGAATGGTGGATGAAGGAAACCATAATCTAGTGGAGAAGAATAAGGGTAGTCAAGAAATAGAAGAAGCTGATCAAGGAAGAAGGTAGACTCTCTAATAAAGAACTCGTAGTCCAAAAAGAGGTGGAAATGTAAGGAAGGGTGTGGGGAAAGGGAGAAGAGGAGGAGAGGGTACTGAATTGTTGTTGCAGATCTATTTGAGACACACTATATCGTTGATTTCGTTATGCATTGATCTCTATGATATCTCTGTAATGTTGATATGAGGATCTTAAGCCATATGTAATATTGTATGGCGATATTAGTTAATAGAAATGGGAGTTTGTTGGGATATTTGTGTAGTGCATGAAAGGTTATACGACTTCTTAAATTTTTTAGTAGAGTTGTATCTATGCCATATTTCTCTTCTGCATATTCATGATCTATTGTGACTAAGTTGTATGATTTATATAGTTCAACTCCTTGACCTCTATGTTCCTCTTGTGAACTCCCTTGGTACTAGACATCCAACCCCATCTAGCTAATGCTGTGACATGCCTCGGGTGAGACTCGTTAACCTTTTTGGGTAAGGTGAAAGTGTTGGCATTGCACTAGACTACAACAGAGCTTTGTTGGCTCCTGTGCTTAAACTCGGGATCTCAACCCTATTTATATTCTTATGCCAACACTAAACTTGACCACTCTTAGCCTCATAGCATCGAGAAAATCCTTCCACCACTAGTTATTTAATTCTTATGACTTGTTCGACCATCAGGCCATATCCCTTCTCTATTAGGCGGCCCATAAAATCTAATGTTTTCCCTCCGTATAGATTTTGTTTTTAAAATCAAAGTTCTTTGGCTTGCCATTTGTATTTCACAGCTTGTCATCATTAAATCAAAATCACTTCTTTAAATTAACATTCCATATTCATTAAATTCTCTCATGAACATGTACTTTTTATTTATTATTACTGAAATCAAACTATCTGCAATATTTATTACAATTTCTGCCTCTTGTTCATGTTCCTTAATTTAAATAATAGTTCACAATAAAAAAATTTAAATAAAATTTTCAGGGAATTACATTTCTCCCCTTCAATATTCACCATTATCCTCGGTGTTTATTCCAAACTCTTGATCTTGGAACATACATGGATATGCTTCTATAAGTGTATCCTCCATCTCATAGGTCACCTCTTTAGGGCTATAGTGCTTCCACAATACCTTAACATACATGGTAATGCAATTTTGGAGCTTGGTCCCCCTTCGATTGAGAATGCACAAGGGCTCTATTATGAAATCTACCTGCAATTCCACATGTACAAAATTTCAATCAACAACTTGAGACATATCATGCAAATATTTTCATAAGAGAGAAATGTGAAAAACATTGTGTACTATGATGTCTTCCAGTAGTTCCAACTAGTAGGCTATTAGGCCTACTCGATCCAACACTTCGAATGGCCCACAATATCTTACTACTAGCTTGCCACAACTTCCCATTTTAGTTTTCCTCTTTTTGGATTAACTCATAGGTAGACATGGTCTCTAACTTTGAACTCCAAAGGTGTCATTTTTAGGTCTATGCAACTCTCTTTTTTGTCTGATGCAACCTTCAAAATGTGTCTTGCTTTTTGTATGACCTATTCTAATTATTTGATCATGCCAAGATGCAACATCATCCAAGTCACTGGTGCTTTGCATGTACTACCATACAACACCTCAAAGGGGCTCATTTTTAAAGATGACTAATATCCATTACTGTATGCAAATTCACCTAGATGTCGATATTCTTCCCATTACTTAGGTCCATCCATAATGTACATCCTAAGCTTTATAATCTACATTGTAATTTTTTGTTTCCATCTATTTCAAGGCGATAAGTGGTGTTGAAACTTGGTTGAGTCCCTCGACCTTCAATAAAACCTTTCTACAAATTTCTTGTAAATTTTAGGTCTCTATCTCACACCATGGTCCTCAGAATTCAATATATCCTTCATAAAAATGTCTACTATATTAATAGCTTTGTAGGTGGACTTTACAAGGCTGAAATGGGATGCTTTAGTTGGTTTCTCGACCACTACCATAATAAAGTCATGTTTCTTACTCATTTTAGGGAATCTGGTTATGAAATCCATAATTATGCTTTCCCATTTCCATTCGGGTGTGGGCATGGGTTGTAGTAGTCTTGTGAGATGTTGGTGTTCAACTTTAACTAACTGGCACTACATGCATCTTTCTATATATTTTTTTAATCTCATTTTTAAAGTTTGGCATATAATACTCCCTTTTCACTGTTGGAAGAATTTTTTGGTATCCTAGGTGTTTGAAATATGGGCTTCAATGAAACTTGTCCTACAAATCTTTCTTTAATTCTACTAAATATGGCACAAAAATTATGTTTTTGTATTTTATCAACCGTTCCTGATTGCATTCACAACCCTTATTTAACATTTATATTTTGTTGTTTCCACATGTTTCTTTATTTTTTGGTTCCTTTTGTCATTTTTGTATGATATATTAAC
The DNA here is from genome assembly GCA_000404065.3 of Pinus taeda. NCBI lineage: Eukaryota > Viridiplantae > Streptophyta > Pinopsida > Pinales > Pinaceae > Pinus > Pinus taeda. The sequence continues at coordinate 19,392 of APFE030195462.1, read as the reverse complement.
TTTTTACTAGCATATCTATTTCATACTGACTTGCCAATGTAGCATGTAGTAGGTTTATTCTTCTGCTAAGAGTGTATACAACCCTGTTTTTCTTGCCTTTTATATGTTTGATCTCGAAATCATACTTGCTAATAAAGGACAACCATCTAGCATGCCCAACATTTAGGTTAGGTTGGTCAAACATGTAATTTAGGCTAACGTTGTCGACCATCAACATAAATCATCTGCTAATGAGATAATGCTACCAAATTTTGAGAGTGTGTATAATTGTTGTCAGCTCTAGATCATGGTTGGCATAATATTTCTCATGTTCATACAACTTCTAGGACTTGTAGAAAATCATGTGTCCTTCTTGTGAAAAGAAAATCCCTAATCTGTCCATAGAGGAATCAATGCACAAGGTAAAGTCTTGGTATGGATCTACAATTCTTAACAATTGGGTGGTGGTAAGCATACGTTTAAGTGTGTCAAATATTTCCTAGCATTTAGGGGTCTAGTTAAGATTGCAAACCTTTTTATGTAATGAAGTTATAGGAGACGTGATATTTGAGAATCATTTTATAAATGTTTTGTAGTAACCAATTATCCCCATAAAGGACCTCATGTCTGCTATGTCCTTTGGTAGTGTCTAATATATGATGCCTTTTACCTTTTTTGGTTTAACTTTTATCCCATTTTTAGAATGACATGCCCCAAGTGCCGCATTTCCTACTAATAAAATTCATATTTATTGAACTTTTCATATAATAGTGCTCCCTTAATTTGTTTAGAAATAACCTTAAGTGCTCCTCATGTTCCTTTTCATTCTTTGAGTAGGTTAGGATATTGTCTATGAATATAAGGACTAACTTGGCTAGATATTTGTTGAAGATGTTGTTCATCAAGCACATGAAAGTGATTGGTGAGTTCATTAACCCAAATGGGATGACTAAGAACTTGCAGTGCCCATAACAAGCTCAAAATGCAGCCTTATGAATGTCCTCTTATTAAGTTATGATATGTTGGTAGTCTAATCTCAGGACTATTTTAGAGAAGACCTTTGCATCCCGAACTTGGTCAAATAAACCATTAATCCTTGGGAGTGGGTACCTTTTTCTTATAGTCATCATGTTTAAATACTTGTGATCCATGCACAATCTTAGTTTCTTGTCCTTTTTACTCACAAATAAAATTGTTTCTCCCCAAAATGATACACTCGGTATTATATACTTATTTTCCAATAATTATTGTATTTGTAATTTCAATTTCATAAGTTCTAGTATGCTCGTTCTATAGGGAGCCTTGGAGATAGGTGTTGAACCTGGTGTTCTATCTATGGTGAAATCAATCTCTTGTTTAGGCTGTAGCCCTACGATTTCTTCTGGAATCACTCCCTAAAATCTATGAGGATGACAAAGTCATCAAAACTAGGTTAACCATTTTCTACTATTTTGTTAATCAACTAAACAACATAAGCCTTTCCTAGCACACTTCTTCGTTTGTACCATAGGAATATATATTAGTATTATGGGTTTGGTTTTTCCATTAAATTTTCTTGTATTCCCTTTATAGTCAAAGGTATTATATAGTAAATTTAAAATTAGCTTGTGCGTCTCCATCCACTCCATGTTGATCAACACATTGTATGATCCAATTGGAAAGAAATTCAAAATCGTAGTAGTCTGTAATCCATTTATTTTTAAGGCAAAATCTAGGACTAATTATATGAGCTTCCTTCTTTTCTCGATTGCCAGTTGCACTAGCCATGCTTCTTTACCTTTTTTTTCTTTCTTAATTTACAACTTTATAATACCTTAGGTGACACATAAATTTAACTACAACCTTGGTATATAAGGATTGTGATAGGTTTAGTATTTATCTTACCACCTATTTTGACTATTGAGGGTTGATGTTCTCCCTGATGGTCATTTAAGGTTGTGCTAATCTTGGGAATGTCTCAGGATTCATCATTGACTGTGGATGCCTCTTAGGTTTGGTGTATGGATGATCTATCATCCCCCTTTTTGTATGGGCAACATTGGGCCAGATGGGGTTCTCCACACTCCCAACATTTTAGGGGTTCCCTAACAAAGTTTCCCTTCCCATTCTTAAATTCTTCTCACTATGTGGAATTTGGAACATGTTTGAATGGGTTACAGGAAATTCTAATGTAATATTTCCTTCAAAACTCATGGTCCTCATGTGAAAGGGTATGGACTTGAAACCCTTTCCCTTTAAATATGGTCTCTCCTTTTTCTTAGAAGACCATTGTCTATATCACTCTATCTTTTGACTGAATTGTTGATGGCACAATTTTTACTTTCTTATAAATTCATCCATTATTTACGTATTGTCAAATTTTATTTGATTCCAGTATGATGAGGGAAAACAACTCAGGTATCTCTATACTTTTTCATTTTCTCCATGAAGATGGGGTACATACCTCAAAAATCTTAAATTATTTTTGGTTAAGTCATCTATATTCATACTTCCCATTTTCAAGTCATAAAACGCCTTGGCTCTGCCATCAAATTTTATTTTAGGTAAAACTATTTCCTAAACACCTCCTTAAATTGTTTCTATTCCACCTCAGTTTCCTTGATTCCTGAGGAGTTTTCGTATTCTTCCACCAAATGGTGCCTTCCCCATTTAACTAGTAATTTTCCAGTCCAACTTTCAAGTTGATGGAATATTGATAAAATTGGAAATATTTGCTCATATTCCTCAACTATACTTCTTCTTTTTGTTTGGAATCTCCAAAAGTTGATGGCCTTAGTTTCTTAAATTCCCCTTCCAGATATTTTTCCCTTCTTCCTTTTGTTGAACATGTCTGTTCATTATCTTCACTATTGTCTGATTATTAAGGGCTAATATTAATCCAGTCACTTTCATTTGACGATTCATTTCCTAGATCAAGTGGTTCCTTTATTTTTAAATGTTGTTATGGAATTCTTTCCTCGATGTTATAGTTCTGCTCATTATTTTTTAGCTTTGTTTTATTATTCATGATATTTAACAATGTTTTATTTGTCCTTTGTTACTCTTCCTACATTTTATGTTGCTCTAGATACATCCTCATAAGGAGTTTATTATCAATTCTGTACATTTTCTATTTCTTTTTGCATGTTCTTCATAGTTTCTAATAGAACTGACTATATTTATTAGATATCTCGATGCCTAGAGTTTGGTAACTCAACATATATCCCTAGCCATATTTCCTTACCTTGATGATGTCCATGCAGGTTTTAACCCTATACATAAATTACTGGCAAACGAATTCTTAAAACATCAAATATACAATGGCGAGATAATAAAACAAATACACAATGATTTTCCACTGAATTCGAAAATCACGACTACCATATTGATTTTTCATTCTATTCCTTTCAATGTTACAATACATATATATACATTTTACAACACATATATATACATGTCAAAGCATTCATAAACCCCAATCCATTAACACTAGATTAGAATCTCACTGTAGTTCCCTTGGCTGGATCTAGAAAATACCATGGGCATAAAACCATCATGCCCAAAACCATGTGCAAAATCCATGCACAAAACCATAGGTAAGTCTGCCCACCTATTATAGGGTAAAAAAAAAGTCTTGGGGCATTGCTCTGAACCCCGTGTAGGTGGGCTACGGCCCCTGGTAGCCCCCTTGAAACCCCCCGACAGGGGGGGATGTCCACCACCTTGTGACCCCCAAGCTACACTCAACACAAAAAATTGGGGGGGCTAATGCCCCCCTTATGACACCCCCGCGCATGCGACTAGTCATGGAAAGAATATAACACAAACCCAATAGTTCACTCCCTTCTAGGCTTCCTTGGGGAATCTCTCCTTCTCCCTCCTCAACCATTTAACCCGTAAGAGTAGTAGTCAAAGTTCATTTCATTCGCTATATGCTCATGTATGTTCGAGTGATCTAGGCTATGATGCCATTTGTGACATCTCCCTAATGACATTATATAAATCCTCTATAAACACATTGACTACTATAAACACCTTTTTTGTTTTGTTTTGAATATAACCCTTAACTTTCTTGCACACATTCTAATCCAAGTCATTGTTGACACAGATTGAATCTCATTCCCTTGTGGTGGTGGACAAGCCACATAGACCACCATGTCAACTAGTGGCTCGTCAAGCCACATTAAGACAGATTTTATGGTAACGCCACTTCACATGGATTATCCATGTCTCAACACGATGGGGATTTTATGGCATGTCATCTGATTTTAAATCCTCCTTACCTCATGCCAAGTCAAATGCTAAGTCTCATGTATATGGTTGGATGGAAAAAAAAATGGAAATACTCCTTTCTCCCTTATGTAGAGTTTATTGTGGGTGTAGTAGAGGTTTATTTCCAAGCCTAACCAGGCCAATCAAATGTTTGGATATACTTATTAGATAGGTGGATGATGGATGGATTTATTTGGTGGAACTTCTCGGTCTGGGGTTTGGATATATTCTCCATAAAAGTTAGGGTTCACTATTGATATTCTCATTTTTCTTTGGTTGTGTGTATTTCACTCTAAAACTAACCTTCTACTTTATTTTTCTCCATTCTTGTTTGTCATTCTTCTCCTCCCCTTCTTGCACTCTATAACTCTTAGTGTCATCATCGAGGTTTACTCGTGTTACCTTGGTGTCTTTATATGGAATGTGGCTCATTTTGAAAGTAATTGTTTTTAAGGTATAGAGGGTTTGAAGGAGATGGATGCTGATACATGTAATATTTTCTCTCATTCTCATCTATTAAATATAACCTTTTTTTTTTCATTTTTGTTACTTCCTTTCTAGGATATTTACTTTTACTTCGTGTGGTTGGATAAGAGGGTTACCATTACGAAGCATGATTATGGGGATGCCTTGCATGAGGGTAAGACGATGAAGTAATTTGTCTCATGGGACAGTCCCTCTCCCAGTCTTCCTTATCAAAATGATAAAAGGATACTACTCCCTTACCTTGCTCGTCTCCTTGCATGCTTCTATTTCGTGTTGGACCTTTGTAGCATCTTTCTTGTTGTCTTTGTTATTTTAAATGGTTATTGGAAGTTTGACATTTTTTTTGTTGTTGTAATATCTGAGAGAGGGTTAGCACCCTAGGATCCTTATTCATGGAAATTCTAAAATTTATTTAATTGTTTCCCCTTAGGGTTTAATGGAAGAAAATTACTATTTAACATTTATCAATGGTTATTTAATTTATGGTTCTTCTCTTTTTGTGAATTCTTTCAACTGGAAAGGGTATAGGTATTATCACATAACCTCGTTATTCCACAACTTTGTGTTATTGACTTCTATGTATGGTGTCTGAACTTTTGATATGAAGGTTTGTGTGATTCTGCCATTTGATATTTTTGACTTCTATTTATGGTGCTTAAACTATATGAAACTCCTGTTGTAAAAAACATATAAACTCTATTTGGTATATACACCCTTGAATTTTGGGTTTTGGTATTTAAACCAACTGTAGTCCTAATATCCTTTACGCACTACATTGTATGTCCTTCTCCCTCATAACTAGGATTTTGAGTTACTATTGTAAGTAATGTTTCTTTTATTTTCTTGGGAAGGTTAAGTACACTCTAATTTTTCCCTCACCACCTTTTCCTTTTTTTCAATCGATGCAGCATAACCCCTTGGAAGTTAACCCTTCAAGGGAACTTCTAATTTTGTGGTTTGTGACTTGCACTTTACTAGGTGTACTCAGATTCAAGGTCTAGAATTCCTGTAGGACATTTCTCATCTTTACTCATTTATGATTAGTTTTCTTGATTTTTCTATGTAGGTTATAGCTATCCTTTTATTTTGTACTACAACTTTTGACAATTTACTCCCTTCCATACTTCTCAATTAATCTGCAGCCTTACCTTGCATCAGGTTTACTAATCTTTTCTCTAATCAGAGTGGTTTTCTTTAATTCATGGTAGGTAGAGGTACCTCCAATATTTTTTCACATTCATTCATAGGGTATATAGGACGAAATAAAAGAAGATCCAATACACGGCTAGCACAAAGGGGTTTCAACATTTTCAAACATATGTGGTTTCCTTGTTGTTGAAGACCTCCACTAAGTTATTTATCAGTTAGAAAAACGATTCCTGAAGTATTAAAGAGAACCTTGTAAAATTTTCCTCTTATCTTCTCCCCTAGTGTCATGCTCTATCCCCGTGATATTATTCATATTAAGTGGGGAAGATAATATTTGAAGGGCTACAACCTTTTCATTGACCCCCTCCTTTTAACCTATTTGGGCACTCCCTATGGTATAAGAGTTAAATCCTCTAAACAATGTGTACTCCGCTTTGGACCTTCCCATTTATCGAATTGGTAGAATTACTTTAATTAGTAATGGTTTAGAAATTTGACATTATATAAAAGGGCTTTTGAAACTTTACATATTTTCCACCTAGGAAACAATAAATTTTGGTATCGATGTGAGATTTTTGAAGACTATTTATCCCTACCTATCATAATAATAATTCTTGTAATCAACCTACAAGTTAATCAGTTTTTATCCAAACAAGCAATAACATTTTCAACAGTATATTCTAGCTATCTTATATGAAGTATTTGTGATAAAGAGATAGAATTACTTAATGACTTAGTACATGGTCTCAGATATCTTACACGAATGTGAATAATAATGAATTAAAACCTACTACTAGAGAACATGAATTAAGGATTATATGAATGCATGACCAAATGGGAAATATAGATTGGTGAGGGACGTTCCACTCATCTATAATCGATTGATAAGCTAAACTTATTTATCGAGACATCACCAAGTCTGTGTTGTGATTTTATAGAAACCATTCATTCTTGTCTGCTTATTCTTAGTTCTGCTAATTATATTTTCAAGTAATAGATGGTGGAAATCACAATTTCAACCTCAACCTAGCACCACAAATAGTGTTCACACAACTTGAGACTCCTTCCCTTTTTCCTTGGGTAATTATGAGCTCAACTTGACACCTCCCATCCTCATAACATCTAGTAAAACCTCTCACTATCAATTATTTAATTCCTCGGACTTGTTCTAGCATCCGGCCATATCCCTTATGTACTAGGTGGCCCTTAAAATCTATTATTTGTCCCCCATTTGAATTCCCTTTTAAGAGAACCATATTTCATGGGCTTATCATTTGTCTTTCACAACTTGTCATGAGCCAAACATAATCCCTTCTATAAAATCACAATTCACACTCATTAACATCTCTCATCAACATATATTTGTTTATTTACTATTATTAAAATCAAATTGTCTACCATATTTGCCACTCATTAAGGTGCCTTAATTTAAATATTAGTTCATAGAAATATTTTTTTTGGACAAAAGTTTTGGGATATTACGTTTATGTTATTTTGACATATTATTTAAATTATAAATAAAATGTAATTTTTTTACTGTTTATAAAGAAAATGTAATTTTTCATTTTGGAATTGATACTAAGAAATCAACATAAATCTCTTGTAAATTATGGACTAATCATAAATAGAAAAAGTTCAAATTCCTAAGCGAAAGCCTTTATGAAATTAAAAAAGACATAGTAAAATTAGATTCAAATTTAAAATGAATTTAAGTTAAAAACACTTTTTATGGAATTGTATAATTCTTTCTTTTACATGTCACCTTTAATATATATATATATAACTAACATTTCATCACTAAGTATTTTTGGTTTTTGTTTTGGGTGTTAATTTTAGAGAGATGTTTAATACATATCATAATTGGCATGAAGGTGAGAGCCATCATATATATGAATTTAGATAGGAATTATTTATATACAATAAATTATTTTAATCATATCCTCGTTATTGCTATTATTATCATAGGATATATCTATACAATAATTTTTATGTTAAGGTAAATTGATTATCTTAGATACTCAAATAACCTCAACTACACACTAATTTAAGAGCTTTAGCAAATAACTTCCTAACCAAACAATTTATATAGTGATTTTTTATTAACCATGTTTATCTATTTTTTAAATTCATTAGATTGAGCTCCATCAAAATTATCTACTAGGTTATACTTCCACTCGATCCCTCAAGGTGCATTTGCTTTAGACTACTAAATTCGCTAATTGTAATAATTGAATTACTATCCAATTCGTTATTTGTAATAATTGATTTACTATCTATTGAAGATGCATTTGCTCCAGATTACTAAATTTTCTATTTGTAATAATTTAATTACTAGTAATCTATGGACATGCTTTCATACTGAAATACATGACCCACCATAGTATTCACTAGTTATCTAGAAAAACAATTCTTTAAACAAAGAATCCATCCAAAATCAATCTTACAACCTGACCTTAATTTGATATTTATAATTCATCTTTATTTAATAATAAATAAAAATAACAAAAAAGTTTCAATTAAAAATAAAGCCTAGATCCATCTGAACTAAGGATTTATGATCAAAATCAACCTTACAACCTGACCTTAATTTGATATTTATAATTCATATTTATTTAATAATAAATAAAAATAACAAAAAAGATTCAATTAAAAATAAAGCAGCCTAGATCCATCTTAACTCCAGATTTATCAAGTACCGAGATAGATCAAATCTCTCGACGTGTAAACTTATTTTGGGATCAAAATCAATCATACAACCTGACCTTAATTTGATATTTATAATTCATCTTTATTTAATAATAAATAAAAATAACAAAAAAAATTCAATTAAAAATAAAGCAGCCTAGATCCATCTTAACTTCGGATTTATCAGGTACCGAGATGGATCAAATCTCTCAACGTGTAAACCTATTTTTTGAGTGCAAAACTCGAGGAAAGTTTTTCACCTTGAGATATTTTATCTCTCTTGGCGCTTGATAGATATGAGTTAATATTTTAGTTGTGTGGGGGAAAATCTAACGAAGATATGATTACTTTTATCAATAATATGTAAATGCATCTAATATTAATATAATCATTTTAAATATGCTAAATATGTGAGAATTAATCTAGTCATTTCAATTTTAAATTTTCTTAGTTACCTTAGTTTGTCGAGATGATAAATATTGTTAATAACTTTAATGATGAAAGAAAAATTTTGAATGCAAAGTGACAATGTAATATGTTGAATGATATAAAATGTGAATAATAAGAATGTAGTCAATTACAAATAGTATTCTTTTTTTTGTTGGTGCAAGAGATGAACCTTCTATATCATTAATTCAAAAATAACTTACTTATATTACATATGCCCATGCACATAGTGGGCCGAAGACCAAGGAAAAGTCTATCAATTGTATGGATGAATAACCCTAGACCAAAGGACTATAGACTTCGGAAGAAAAACAACCCATGACAAGAAACTAAGAGCATAACAAACAATTGCTTGCAACAGTGCTCACTAAAAGTAATCCACAACTTAAACCGACTGCAGAGATGAGCAACAACCCGGCCCCACAAAAAAGCCCGAGAAATCCCAACCGTTGATTATAGTCAACAGATCCGATGGCGGAAAAGCGTAACACACGACCCCACATGCCACTATTTAACATGCGATCATGACGGTTTTCCATACAGTCCCTCTGCAATGTGTTAATCTCTGTATGGGATCGCTACAAAAAGGTTGAAACCGCTTCCCACTCACGAGGCTTGCGATCACTCCAAAGCCACTTAGGAAACAGCTTGGCCCCACAAACAAGCCCGTGAAATCCCAACCGTTGATCTCTGTCGATAGATCCAACGGCAGAAAGGAGTATCGCACGACCCCACATCCTGCTATTTAACGTACAATCACGGCGGTTTTCCATACAGTCCCTCTGCCACGTGTTAATCGTTGCATGGGATCGCTAGAAAAAGGTTGAAACCGCTTCGCACTCTCAGGGCTTGCGATCACTCCAAAACCACTTAGGAAACAGAAAACCTTTCAGAGGTGATAGGATATGGAAATCGGGAGCACCAAGAGCATCCTGCTCCCGTCCACACTTGAAATCAACTTTGCCAAAGATATTGTAAAAGGAGGTCTTTGCTAGCCTGTTTGAAACCCTCGGAAAAACACCATATGCTATGCAATCATTGAAGCTCTGAATGAGTTTGCTACTTCGAACTTTATATCGCCATAGCTCTCTGTTCATTGTAAAACTAAAAAAGTAAACTCCTCTATTCATATCACTTCAGGATTATTAGTACTACTCTCCATGGTCCTGCTTCTAAACAGCAGCCAATCTTCCTCGACTTGATCATGGCATTTCGCCTTGAGACTTAGTTAGGTTAGCTCATGCCATTTTGTTGCGAACGTTTCCTCTGTGCAATTCACTCCTTGATTGGCCAGGAGATCCGCCAGCTTATTGGTTGTTCTTCAAACATGTTTAAAAGTCATAGTACGGAGGCTTTGGAGGTGGTTGTGGATTCGTTTAAAGATCAAAATGAGCCTCCAATTCTTTGAGACCTTTTTCGGAGCCGTACCCCAGCTTATTTTCTTGGCCGAGTTAATAATTAACTCAGAATCAGCTTCAACGGTCACATTGTGTTGATTATCATAAGGCAAGAATTCTTAACAATGTTCCATAGCTAGAATTTCATTCATATTGTTGGTGGCCTTTCCAAGATGACCATGGAAAATAAACAAGATATTCCCTTTTTCATCCCTTAAAACTCTGCCATGACCTACTGTGCCCGGGTTGCCCTTTGATGCTCCGTCAATGTTGAACTTCAGAAAACCCTTGGGGGGAGGTTGCCAAAAATCAAGATCAGAATCTTTAAAGAGATTATTCCTGCTCAGGTTTGAGGAATAAAACTTTGTAAACCTAGCTGGCAGAGAATCTTCCACTCAGAAGCCGAGGGAGGATTGTTAGGGAGATTTCAGACAATAGAACCCAAAGTCTCTTGTAGCTGTCTTAGGATCTGATCATAAAGGAAAATGGGCGGTCTTTTTTTCTCCTTGAAAATCCTGTTGTTCCTTTCTTTTCAAGTATTCCAGATGATGAAGCCTGGTGTTAGAACACATGCAATGCTGAGAACTTCGTTATTTGTAAAATTGCTGGTCCACTTGTTGAGCATGTTGATGATGCTTCCATGGTCTCTGTCCAACTGCTGGAAAATGGAGGCAAAGGAATCCCACAACTTGGAGGAAAAGGAATAATTGTTGAGAAGATGCTCCATTGTTTCCTCTTGCACTTCACAGAGTTGGCACCCGGAAGGCCCTAGGACACCACGTTTCCTGATATTGTCCCAAGTCAAAATCTTCCTGTGTTGTACCAGCCACGTGAAGAGTTTAATTTTCATCCAACCTTGTTGTCTCCAAATTCTTTGCCAAGCTTTATCCGGAGCCTGTGAAGCTAAACCAAGGAGAATATTTTTAGCCTCCTTAAGATTAAAGGTGCCCTCATTGTTGTTTCCCCATCTAAGCTGGTCATTCCCTTCTGAAACTAGAATTTTCCTTCGATTTAACTCTTGCATTAGTATTTCAGATTTGTCCTTTAAAGAGTTGTCATCTCTAAGATCTAGTTTCCTCCATTTTCTCCACTTTCCTGTCTCGTTGGTGCGATCCCAGAAATCCTTAACATTGATTAATCCGTTAGCATCTGTCTCTACCTTAAGTTCCTTTAATTATTCTTTCAAAAGAATGGGTTCCTATTGCCATCTTTCCTCCCAAAACAGAGCTAATTTTCCCTCTCTAATTTCCCAGAAGCCATTCTCTTGCACTAGACCTCTATTGCCCCAGGCCTTGTTCCATATGTGTGATCCCTTGATATTACCATCCACTCTTATATGATCCTCACTAGGCCATGAACTGGCATATTTTTCTTTTCAAATTGTAGCCCACTAAGCCTTTGGTTCTTTTAGCAATCACCACCATAATTTAGCCCCTAGAGCTTTGCTTAAAGTTTCAGGATCATCCAATCCTAGGCCTCCCTGATTTCTAGGTTTGTAGATTTTTTCCCAAGCTACCAAGGCCCATTTTTTCTTTGTTTTCCCCTTTCCCCAGAGAAAGTTTCTTTGTATGTTTCTAATAAGCTGCAAAACTCCTTTAGGAGCTGGGAGGGCAGACAGAATAAAAGCTGGGATTGCTTGTAGAACTGCCTTTGTGAGCACTAATCTGCCCGCTAGGTTTAGGGAACTTATCGTCCATTTTTTCATTTTGTCTTGCAATTTGTTGATAACTGACTCCTAGATGCTTTTGTGTAGAGGCGTAGCTATTACAGGAATCCCCAAATACTTTGAGGGAAGAAAATCTCTTTGAAAACCCAGAATTTTAGCAATGTTCTTTTGAATGGAAATATTAGTATTGAAGAAAAAGATCTTGGATTGGTAAGATTAACTTCCATACTTGAAGCCTTGGCAAATTCATTGAGAATCTGTTTGAATGCATGAGCGTCTTTGATTGTGGGGATTCCTTGCAGCATGGTGTCCTCCACAAACTGTTGATGAGTCCAAGTTTGACCTCTATCCGAGAGTTGGAGACCTTTGATCTTACAGACTTCTTTAGCATGTTTGATAGACCAACCCAGTCCTTCCATCATGAGGATGAAGAGAAAGGGAGAGATTGGGTCCCCCAGTCTGAGGCCTCTAGAGGGAATAAAAGTTTCAGAGGGAGATCCATTGACCAAAATAGAGAAACTTGAGGAGGAAACCAGGGCCAAGATCCATCTTACCCAGTTATGATCAAACCCAAAAGCTATGAGTATTTTCCTGATATAAGTCCAACTTATTTTATTATAGGCCTTAGCAATGTCCAATTGCATTATCATATTAGCTTTTCTATATGTATATCTCCCCTCCATCTCTCCTTCTTTGTATCTCTATCTCACCCCCCCTCAAACACACACACACACTCACTCTATATTTATCAATTTCTTTGTCCCTCCTTCCCTCTCTCCATCTATCTCTTCTTCCCTCTCTTCACCTTCCATCAATATATATATCTCCCTTTGTCTCTTTATAGCACCCCAAAAACATACACTCTCTTTCTCCAATATATATATCTATCCCTCCCTCCTCCTCCGCTCTCTCTCTCTCTCCCCCTCTTCTCTTTCTTTCTTCTTATTTTCCTCTCTCCCTCTCTCTCTATCTTCCTTATCACTCCCTCTCTCCCTTTGGACCTTTCTCTCTCTATGTATTTCTTCTTAACCCCCTCTCTCCCCCCTTGAACTTCATCTCTCTTTCCCTTCCTCTCTCCACTCTCTCACATCCTCTCTCTTTCTTCCTCTCTCTCCCTTTCTCTCCCACCTCTCTCTCTCTCTCTCTCTCTCTCTCTCTCTTCACCCTCCAACTTTGTTACTATTTCCCTCTTACTCTCCTTTTATCTCATTCTCTCGCCCCTTCTCTTCATCTCTCCTTCTTTATCTATTTATCTCACACCCAAACATGAACACTCTCTCTCCATCTCTCCCTTGTCACTCCCTCTCTCTCTCCACTTCTCACTCTCTATGTCTTTTTTATTCCCTCCCTCTCTACCCATCCAACTATATATCTCTATCCCTCCCTCTCTCCTCCTCTCTCTCATCCTTCCTCTCTACGCCTTTCTATCCCACCCCCCTCTCTCCTCACCCATCTCTCTCTCTCTCTCTCTCTCTCTTTTCCCTCCAATCCTCTCTCTCAAGTCCTATCTCTCCCTTTCTATCCTACCTCCTCTCTCTTCCCCCATCTCTCTCTCCCTTTCTCTCTCTCTCGTCCAATCCTCTCACTATCTCCCTCTTTCTTTCCTCTCTCTCCCCTCCATCTTTGTGTCTCCCTCCCCCACTCTTACCCTTCTATACCTATCTCACTCCTCTCTCTCTCTCTCTCTCTCTCTCTCTCTCTCTCTCTCTCTCTCTCTTAATTCCTCCTCTACCCTCTCCTTTTGTTTATCTCCATCTCTCGCTTGTCACTCCCCTTATCTCTCCACCTTTACCATACCTCTAGTTTATTTATATTTTTATTTATTTACCATATCTCAAGTTAATTTATATTTTTATTTATTTACCATACCTCTTTTTTTTACCCCATACAATGTCTTAAGCAATTAACTAAACAACCACCAAAAAAATCTTATCAAGACTTAAACACTTCATTCATTAACTAAACCACCACTAACAATGTCTAATCACGATTCAAACACTTCATTCATAAATGCATTTAATCAAACACTGACTCTTTCTATTTGGACTCCACAACAACCCAATTACTTGAGTAGGAAAAAGTTTAAATAATCAATGCACCCTTAAAAGGGAGAAAGCACATTACTGCTACTTACATCATTTCACAATTACTCATTTAGAAATATATTTCGTCAAGAAAAATGGCTCAATAAAACACCCTTCTGTGGCTCAATAAAACACCCTTCTAGAGAGATTTCATCTCCTTCTCGTCCTCCTCCAAGTGGTTATACCTAGGGTAAATAAATGCATAATATTCCATAAATGTGACTCCATAGGAAACCAAATACTTGAGTAGGAAAAAGTTAAAATAATCAATTCACCCCTTAAAAGGAAGAAAGCACATGACTGCTACTTGCATCATTTCACCATTACTCCTTCCACTCCTGCTACAACGCCAAATTCCTCATCCACCCCCTTTGACTGCTTTGAAATCCTGATCATCAAAATCTGGCACTCAGCTCAATAGCCCCAATAGGAGCACCTGGGCTCTCTAGTCCCCTTGCAGGATCATTCGACTATGCCTCGAACAGGGAAGCATAAAATCAAATGTGTGAAGGCCACGAGTAAAGACCTAACCCTCAAATTTGTGGAAGGGATTAACATGGGGGAAGTTGTTGACATGATTGATAGGGTTTGGGGTCATGCCTATTCTACTAAGAGGCTCAGACTCTGGGTTAATGATGTTGGGTGTGGAGGCTAATTATCTTTTGTATTCAAAGGTTTCAGTCGGTTGTATACCCCAGGAAGATTGTACACCCCTCCACGCGGGGGGGACTTGTACCCCCCGTGGGGGTTCGGGGGAGCTAATCCCCCCAGCTGGGGGGTTCAGGGGCCAGCGGTCCCCTGGTAGGGGTTCAGGGGTAGTACCCCCAAAGCTAAGAATAGATGTAAAATTGAATTGTAAAATGTTGTAATTTCGTAGTCAATTTGGGCCATTGATTAGGTTGATGATTTGACAGTAGAAGTTACGTTTAATTTAGGGTTTTTTCCCCTAGAAGGAAACCCCTCGCTATATATGAGGGAATTGTATTACGTCTATGTAGATCTGTATTCTGAGTGAGGAAGAGAGAGGAGATTGAGAGCGAAGAGGGTGTTATAGAGGATCTGCTATAGGTTGTATCTCTTCAGTTTGCTAGATAATATAAAAAGAAGAACTGGTTGTTTCTTTGTGCACCTAGCCCAAACTGGGTGAACCACGTATATTTGTGTCTCTCTTGTTTTATGCGTTTATGTGTTTATATTTTTGCAATATTTTATGTGTTCCATTTCTCTGTAATATATAATTTTTAATAACTGGTATCGGAGCCGAAGGTTTATTTGGCTGATAAACTTGCAGGAGAGAAGGGTTCTTGGTTTAAGTGGGAGCAATGGCGGAAGATGGTAGGTTTAGGGTCGAAAATTTAATGGCCCATACTACCAGTTGTGGAAGATGCAGATGGAAGATTATCTGTATCAGAGATATCTGTACCTACCATTGAGTGGAAAGACAAAGAAGCCGAGGAGTATGACAGACACAGAATGGAATATTCTCGATAGAAAGGCACTTGGAACAATATGGTTATGCCTAGCAGCATTGGTAGTGTTTAATATTTCAAAGGAAACAACAATAGAGGGTTTATTGTCGACGTTGGCCAAACTATATGAAAGACCCTTGGCCTCAAATAAGGTATTTCTTATGAAGGATTTATTTAATATGAACATGTCAGAAGTTAGATCTATTGCTGATCATTTAAATGATTTTAATACAGTTAGAAGTCAGTTAAGTTCTGTAGGGGTAAATTTTGATGATGAAGTTAGGGCTCTGTTATTTCTGTGCTCATTGACAGAAAGTTCGAATGGTTTAGTTATGGCCATTAATGACTCTATCTCTGGATCTAGTACTTTTAAGTTTGATGATGTTGTCGGTGCAATCCTTAGCAAGGAAATGCGACAAAAAATCTCCGGTGAGACATCAGGTAATGCTTTGACTGCAGAGACCAGGGGAAGAAAAATGAAAAGAGGAAAGAGCCTAGGATATCGTAGTAAGTCAAGAAAAGGAAGATCCAAGTCCAGATCAGGGATAGTGTGCTTGAAATGTGAGAAGAAAGGACACCTGAAGAAAGATTACAAGTCTTGAAAGGGAAAAGAAGGAGACGTGTAGCAAGAAACTAATCATGAAGTGAATGTAACAGGTGATGTGTTGCAAGATGCTTTGATTCTTTCATTA
>APFE030195459.1:119865-130657 GCA_000404065.3 Pinus taeda | reverse complement strand
AACTTTGGCCTACGATCTCCGTTTGACGCGTATGATAGCTCGTTAGAAAGATCTATCCGAGAACTACCATTGTTGGAATGGGAAACATTGGTCCATTGCATGGACCCATGTTGCCCCTGGATTCCACAAAAAATGTCGTTTAGGGCCTCAAAACGGCTCCGGAAGTTCAGGACCCGAAAAACTGCTAAAAATAGTAAGTTGTGCTATAATTAACGAAACTGAAAATGCTGAAAGAGACAATGATGGGGGTCCAGATGGACTTGGCAGGTGGCCACCAATATCCACCTGGATCAGCCCACTTGTCAAGAGTTCTAGGAGAAATCCCATCTCCACCCTCTACCCTTGGGAATTTTCCTAGTACCACCTCAACCAGGATCCAAAATCCATTGACCATCCAAAGCTTAAACAAAACAGGGAATCCAGTACATCATGGCTATATAGGAAATAGAAAAGGCAAGGTTGTAACCACTGTCATTCCAGGAAAATCTCATGCCAATGATGGTAAAGTAACCAAATAACCAAATGCATACACCATGCATTCAAATCTTAGCAATGAAATCACACATGCAACCTATTATCTGCAATGTCCTCCTGTTGTAGTTGTTTTTCTAACCTTATTCTTCACTACAATAAACTCCTTTACTTGCTTGTGTCCAAGTGAATGTTGGAATGCTCCAATGTCCAAGTGAATGCTTGAATGTCCCAGAGTAACCAAAAATGATCGAGAGTGACTAAGAGTAGCTAAGAGAGGAATAGAATGTTCTCCCTCTCCTTTTGTTTCCCTTTCCTTTTATTTTCCTTCGATTTCCTTCAATTTCTTTGCATGCATTTTCTTGTTTCTTCATCTTCCTTTTCTCCCATTTTCCTTTATTTCTCATATTAAATTGCCATTTTCCTTTTCCAATGCCAATTTCCATAGCCAATAATAAACCATAAGTGATGCCCACTATAGTAATTTCCCCTCTATTCAGCTTGGAATACATGCCCCATGAGCTTGGTTTAATTTATTTACATGGAAAACCAACTCAGGGCTATTACACCTTTTGTCTTCAAAATCCTTTAGGAAAATATCGAAGTTATCAGCCCCAAATAGGAAATTTAAACTACCTTCGCAGAATGTTTTCCTCGATTCTCAAGGTGGGGGAGTGAATGTTATTAGATAAGTCATGGTTCAATTAGCGCATATTCTAATCAATTTTTCATTTATTGATATCTCAGTGCTAGAAAAGCCCTACAAAGATTTCTCTTGTTTTATTTTTCATAAATAGGATGTGACTCAACATCTCATATACACAAGTTAGTCCTATACATCTTATATTATTCTTTCAAGAAGAATATTTTCTTTGATTGGGCTAAGGTAATTTCCAATGTGATTTCTTTTCAGTTAAATAATTATTTGAAGACTAAAATATTCTTCATGATAGCTTTTCTAGTGATACCAATAGTTTACTATAATTGTTCAATGGCCTACATATTAAATGTAATATGAATTCTAAAATAGAACTAGTGCAATTCTAGTATCCTATTTTATAAAGACATAAAGCACCTTCTCATTGTTTCCTTGTCTAAGATAAAAATTTTAGGGAGCTTAGATATATATTAACTAGAGTTACACAATAGAGTTTGAATCAAGAAGCACAATATTTCGTGAAGGGAAAAGGAGTATGGGTAAAAAAAGACAATCATACATATATAAGGCTTTATGGGTACTAAGATAGTCCCTTATTAATCCTTATTTTTATTTATGATAGGTTTTTTGTTGCAGAAGTATGTAGGAAGTATTGTTCTTGCTTGATTCTATTTGTCAAGAAAATAAGAAGAAGTTTATTTCATTACCATTAAGATTGGAGAAGTTGTGGTGAAGAATTCTTCACAGTTAGCAGAGTTATCTTAACAATGAAATCCTTCAATTTAAAAGAGGCTAAGCCTCTCAAATATTTTGATCCTGAAGGATAATTTTTTCAACATCTATCATCAGTCAAATATTATATTATGTTTACTAAGACTGTATAGGGTGTTAGTGTATGTCAATCCTGCCAGTCACCAGTGATCAAATGTACTCGTTCAAAGTTGTTGATAGGGTTATTAGGTCAAATTGTTATATTTTCAAATAAAATTTGATCATTGGTCAGTTCTAGGTCATTGCTACTCTCTCCATTCCCAGTGTTAATCAATGATATCTGGGTCTTGTAATCACTTCTTGTCAATAAAGAGTGTCTTGGTCATATCATCAATGAGTCATATAGGGGTCATGTCATCACCTTATGTCATCATCCTAGGAGTAGTAATAGGGGAAAATGATGTTCAAGGAGACCTCATCTTGTTTCAATATCCTCATTCATATTTCATTTATCTCCCTCAACTTCCCTCATAAATCCCCTCATTCCCCTTAAATCCCTTTTTCCTTGGGAAAATCCTTAAATCCTAATCAAAACCCATTTTTCCCTTGGAAACACTCATAAATTCCCAAACTTTAGCCATATCCAAAAAATCCTTTGTATATTCCTTTAGCCACATTTCCATTGATATACATTGAAACTTAGCCAAAATACCTTTTAAATTCCAAAACTCTAGCTAAAATTCCATTTGTTTTAACTCTAGCCACACCCACTTAAACTATATTGAAATCCCTTTAACAGTCCTAGAGCTCTTAATCGGCATATATCACATGAAACTATAAAATAACACTTCTCACCCCTTCTCATCTTCCGATTGCGATTAAGTCCGTTGGTGATTAGTCCTAGCCCTTGACAATGAGTCCCAACCCTCGGTTATCGATCCCATCCTGCATTAATTCCCATCCCGCATTGAGTCTCATCCCGCAATCAACCCCACCCACCAATAAGTCCCATCATTAAGTCCCACAACGATATCCACATCCTACATCCCCATCCAACAATCACTCTCGCTCACCGATAAAACCCCGCGTCAGTAAGTCCCATAGCAATATCCCTCGTCTATGAGTCCTGACCCTCGGCGATCGCATCAAACTTAAGTCTCTCCCCCGCATGGTCTTTCCCCTGATTGTGATAATCCCAGCCCCCGATAATCACACCATTCTAAAATTCCTCCCCTGCAAGACCCTTCTCTTGGTTGTGATTGTGATATGGTGAAATGCCCCTTTCCAGACCCGCCAAGATATGTAATTGGATTTTGAAAATTTTCAGGTCCGGGTTTCTGGTAAACACTCTAGCCGGATGTGATATATATTATAATGGATTTAAAGGTTTATTCATATTTGTTTAATATAAAATCACCATGTAATAAGGAATTATGTCCCTTTCTATTGTGATTACGATACGACACAGACCCGTCCCAGATGCGATTGTGATAAGGATCAACGGTAGAGGAAGAATCGGTCCCCTTAGCTCATTTTTAATAGAAAAACTGGTATAAAATGGAGCTAGCATTGCACATTCATTACAACATATTTCAAAATAGAATGCAGAAAAAATGGAACAGTAACATAGTTCATCAGTCAGCAAGACTAACAAAAGTGTTTATTCAAGGCCTTAGTTACACCAGAATGCCCTGAACAACACCAGAACTCAGCGAAATGATATTTTTAGTAGTTTTGATCTATTTTTATGAAATTTTTTAACAATCTTGAAATCTGTTTCAAGATATTTTTTTGTAAACCATTGTATAAATACTTCAGATTTTGAAGTATTAGGGGTTGAACATCAGAGAGTGGAACTCTTGTAGCTTGTACTCCATCACTTTTTATAGGAAATCAAAGGACAGTTACAGCTATTATTCAGTAATTCTTGTGTTGTGAGTTTGTGATAATGTTTTCTCTCTGTTATATTTTTATATGAATTATAATTTCATCTCATTTCCATATCTATGCTCTTTAGTGATTTTGCTAAGAGATTTTAAACAAAGTTCTTAAACTTAAGCTCTGTTTTGGTTAGGAATATCATTTTGTGTACGTAGTCTTCTAATAAATGAATTCATGCTTGCTATTCTCATTTTGAATCTTTGCTTTTCCACCCTACACTACATCGAAAAAACCCCAAAGTATCACAAAAGCATACCTACCCTGCTCCTCTATACCTATTGCAACTAAAACCTTTGATCTTTTGACCTAGTTCCCTGATTTTCACTCTTGATCCAACAAAGCTCTAAAATTTCAAAACCCTAGAGCTAAACATACCTAGCCTAATATATTTTTCCCACCTCAGTCATATTTGGTTGTGAGCTTTATAGAGAGAGCCCTCTTTGGTTTAGCAGGGCTAGCTGTTGAACCCTAAGTGGTTTGAGGTTACCTCCTTCGATCTCCTTTCTCATCCTTGGGATATTGTTGAGGATAACATAAGGAACTAGAAATAATGAAGTGGAAAACTTGAGATAAAAATAAAAAGACAAAGTTACATAGAATAATTATTTAGCCACATAAGTTGATACCAACTTCAGAGGAAAGAGAAAAATTAAAAAAAGTGGGAAGAACCGTATAAATGTATAGTCCACATTAGCTCAATCAACTCGTGAGAGCTTCTTCTCAATACTTAGAAAATAAGAGACAAGTACATTAATATGAGAGAGTAATGAACAAAATTTTGGTGCAGATGATGGTGAAGAACCACCCTTTTGTGTTAATTTGGAAAAATCTCATATTTTCGTTACTTCATCAAAGAGTTACAAAAGTTTCGGATTTCAAAATTATGTGATCCATCTTGTTTTTTATATTGTTTTTTCGAATTAATCACATAATTAGCTTTTTCATCAACATTTTGAACCAACTACTATCATTCATCCTCAAGACAAAGATGAAAAATCCAATCTATCCACGGGTATAAACAAAGATGAAAAACCTGATCTATCCACGAGTATAAATAGTTGAGATGCATCATGTTCCAAATCTAAACATTAGAGAAAGTCAAATAAAATTAATATGATTTAATATTTAATAATATATGAACGTTAGGTTATAAAATATTTGGTAATTTTTTACCAAAAAAAATACTAATTCTATTTTGAAATTAATATTTAATTACCATATATTAGTTATTAAAGAAAATAAAATAGAAATTTATTGTTATGGAATCAAAAAATATTTAAAACTAGAACAAATAAATAAATCAAATCAAATCAACACAATATCTATAATAATAATTATTAATATAATTTTTAATATACTATATAATAAATTTAAATAGTCAGATAATTAATTAAACAAAATATATTATATATCTGTATATAATATTATTATTATAGAAACCATATAACTAATATAGTAATATAATAATAAATAGTTTATAATATAATATATTATATATATAATACATAACATAATGAAGAATTATTAATAAAAGAATAAATTTATATATATATATGAAAAATTTAATATCAAAATTTAATTCTAGGTTAATGATATCTTAATCATGTATTAAAGTGTAATATTTATATAAAGCATAGGAATAAGAGTTAAGTTATGATTAAAAAGGGGAGAAAGAAAGAAGAAGAGGAACTTAAGGGATTCATGAAGAAATAGTAGGAATCCAAATGTTACTTAATTTCCAACCATCGTCCATGTTCAGATTATTCGCCTACTTCGCAATTTTGATGGCCTCCCTTAACTTCCTATGATGGAAGTGATCAATCCTTGCAATGACTTGGGAATCCTCAAGGTGAACATGGTTTTTAGTTTTCTTAGCATGTTTGGCTATAGTTGAGGAGCTCTATCAATTGTATATGATGTTTATTGTGTGCTCTATAATTATTTGATTAACGGAGTGGCTAGTCTCCCCAATGTAAGGAATCAAACAAGAGTAAGGGATGTTAGGATATTCTGACACATAGGAAATAGTTAAGTATAACTTGGTCTAGTGTAGAGTTAGGTAAAGTGTGTTTCTTTACTATGTACTTTTGTAACTTACAATCTGACAGTCACGATATGTAGTGACCTGACGGCTGATTCTCTCCTTGGTATTACCGACACTTGATATGTGGCGTAACACCTGATTGATACATGATCTCTATTTAAAGAGCATGGAGTGTCATTTGTAGGGGAACCATTCATGAGAGAAGCTTATGTAAATTTTCATTATTTTATTAATAAATAACCTGAAGTGGCCGCGTTGGCTCAGGCCGTGGACTGTTTCCCTCTTTGACAGTTTTAACCACGTCAACAATACTGGTGTATTGATCTGTGATCTATTTGTGAGTGGTGTTCTTTGGTGTTCTGTCTAAGGAACTTACCCTGTAAATTCCTACAAGGGATTGAGAAAACTCTTTTCATGTATATATGGTTTACCAAGTCTTTGATGGATCTAAGGGTGATTTGTATGGTATTAAGGGGCTTGAAGGTGGCAGAGACTTTATTCTTCTTAAGAATATAGGAAATCTTATAAGTGGTCCCATGAATGATGGGAAGTTACACATTTCTAACTTGATCATCAAGAATGTTTTTAATATTAGGTCTTTTACTAACTCTTTGAAAAGCTATAAGACCTTGATGTTTGTAATAGCCATTATTTTCAAAAAAATTCAAGAGATGGGTTTTATCATCTTCCAAAGTGATCATCATTATAAATCCTTAGAGCAAGGGTAACCAGTGCGTTAATGACTTTGAATTTTGCGTCAGAAAATGATGAGAACTGGCATGAAGATCTTGTTCTGTGTGAATCTTTTATGAAATACCTAGTGCAATAAGGAACCATCTTCCATTATAGAGAGGAGAACATCAAGGAAAGGAAGACTGCTATCTACCTCAACTTCCATTGTGAATTTGATGGAGTTAGATTGAGAACTAATATGTTGAAGGAACAAATTTAACTTCTCACGACCATGGGGCCAAATGACACAGGTATCATCTAGAAACCTCTTCCAAAACTTAGGATAGAATTGAGCAGAAGCCAAATCCTTGGTCTTAAATTCTTCTATGTACAAGTTGGAAATGACAAGGGAGAGCAGAGAACCCGTGGCCACTCCACAAGTTTGTTCATATAATTCACCTCGGAAGCTGAAAAAGGTAGATGTATGGCATATACCAACCAATTTGGCAGTGACAAGGTCAGTGATGTGATTGATAACATTTATAGCCTCATTAATAGGGATTTTTGTATAAAGAAAGACAACCTCAAAGCTTACTAAAATATCCCAAGGATCTAACCTCATATCTTTTAACTCATTAACGTAGTTTGTGGAGTCCTTAACGAAGAATTATGTGCGACCAACAAGAGGATTGAGTTTCTGTAATAAGTATTTAGCTAGAAGATAAGTGGTCCCACCTATTATGTTGAAAATGGGTCTTAGCAGAGGGTGATCCTTATGAATTTTAGGAAACTCATATATTTTGGGGGTGAGATGGTTGCTCTCCAATAAGCTTTTTGCTAAGGGGGTTAAGGGCATTACTACATTTTATAGCACAAGTGACCTCTTTCGAGACTTGGTCTTTTTTTAATTTCCACTATTATAGAGGTGCTCCATAATTTTGCTCACATAGTCGGTTTTATTTTAAATTACAACAGCCTGATATTTATTAGCCTTTAGAATGAAAATTTTTGGGTTGTCATTTAAGGCTTTAAGGGAAAGGAACTCATATTTTCTTATGTAGCTCTTATGAGGTTTTTCTAATACTCTCTATGTTAACTACTTAACTTTCTTCGTGGCTTGGTCCCTTAAATATTTGGATACCTCTCTCTAGTCTTTGCTTCTCCTTCTACTTGAGTCTTCTTTGGCCTTTCGCATAGATCAAGGGCGCTTATCCCCTCTATAGATAGTCTTGGGAACAACTCTCTTGACTCCATATCCCCATCTCTAATTTTACCTCACTTTCCAACCACCTTTTTGCTTGAAATCCCTTATTTAACATAGGATACAAGAAATGATAACAATCCATTGGTCAGCATGCCTAGGCAATGAGCACATGATCATTGCAATGTAGCTTATTACAGAAAAATGGAAGGATTTTGAACCCAACAAAGGGTTGAAAACCCAGCTAGCCAACATAAGGCCAACATGCCACAATAGGTACACGAAGAAATTTGCAACGTTGAAAGGGAAATAGTTGGAGAGAGAGGATGCCTCTCAGATATAGAGATGGCTAGTGAAATTTCTAACTGGGTCCTAAATTTTGACCACAATAGAAGGAGGTTTAACTAGTATGTGCACACCATTGACATATATTGGCACCTCAAGATAATTTTGTGACGAGTATTGGCGGACCAAAATGTAGCCTGGGATGAAATATCGCTGATGCCTAATGACCTTTATCTCATGGTGAAAGGAATGGATAATCAAATGTGACACAATGAGGAACATCTTGGTTTTCTACTTGATCCAGGATGTTCACTAACAAGCAACAAAAAGTTGATAGTTATGGAAGAATCAAACTCCCCCAAGACGGGATGATTACATTAGTACACTTTTCAACTACTTATTTTCATTTTTGATTTTTTAGCTTCATTTCTAGAGATGTTTTTAATGTTTTATAAGGTCTTGGGCCTCAAACTAGCTTCTTTTTAGTTTTAATATCTCAAAACATGCTCAATTCTAGATGCCAAAAGAACTTATGTTCTACTAATGATCTAGTTTCCCAATAACAACGCAAAACATACCAAAGTACATTTTTTTAATTAGATTTTAAGTAATGAAAGTTCAATTAGAAAAATATTAATCTTATGAAATGTTATAACTACTTTTAATTAATAAAATTTATAACATATATATATCAAACTTAAATATTATATCATAATGCAATAACATGTATCTTTTGAATTTTCCTTTAATATCCATAACCAAATTTTAAAAAAACATTATTTAATATTTTAATATTACATTACCAAAATATTTATAATAATTTATAATAATTTAATCGTAAATTAAGATTTATTAGAACATTCCCTGATGGGATGAGAATAGAGGCAAACAAGGGGCTTCGGGAGCGAACCTGCCACCCTGTCCAAGAGAGCGAAATTTATGATCAGGGGGCATGGCTCACCCGATGCATGCAAAAGCATGCAAGGAACAAATGCGAGATTAAATATATGGCATGTGGAGAGATTGGAAAGTCTAAGTGCCATTGTGGAGAATGAGCTAGTGCACTTAAGCGAGGGGGGTGTTGAAGCCCCTACCATAAGGAGGAAAGTCTGGATTTTTTTCTAACTATCGAATGTTTATTTTGGGAGCTAAGAAAAATTTTCCAGTGGCAGTTGATGAAAGGAAAAAAGCGTTATCGTGTAGTTGCAGGACAATAACAGGCTACATGGAATTAATGTCAACCAAGGTGCAGTGTATTTTGGTGAAGGTGCAGAGGTGAGGAAATGCTAGCAACAGGGGGTGGATGTAGGTTCTCCTAGCCACATTATGTTTGGTCATCATGCTTATGGTATCTCTATATTTCTTCCTTGTTTATGTCAACTAGTATAATGTTAAGTGGTATATTTCTAAAGAATTGGTTTTTGTTGTGTCAATATTTTACTTGGAAGGGTGTTCAAAAGACCTACTTTATTGTTGGGTTGAATGTGTTGAGTATCCTAAGGTTGCATTGGTTTACTCTCATATGCATTGTTGGGCTAGGAAAATTGCAGAGTAATAATGGTTCTAACCTTGGTAGGGTAACTTCCTAGGTTTGGGTGTGAACTTGTCTCCTTGTTTTGGGAATTGAGGGTTGCAGCCTAAACCATTTTCATCCTAGTTGTGCGCCTTCTTTTCCTTGATTTGTTCTCATATCATACTGTGTTGTAGCTTTGTGGGAGTTTTATAGTGTTTTGGTTTTGAAATTATTGAGTTTGCTACAGCCACATTAGTCTTGATTCTCATGTATATTGATTTCAGTATGAGAAATTTGTATAGTGAAGGTGGTTTTAACTTTGGCAGGGTTATTTCCTAGGTCTAAGGTTGCCTTTGGCTCCATGCTTTAAGAGTTACATATCACATCTTGATTTGTTCTCAACTCTGTGATTTGTCCAATTCTCCCTTCTTTTTTCTTTCTTCGGGTTGGTGTCATAATTTTGTGGGTGATTGTCAGTGTTTGGGGAGTGCTTTGGTCGAGATTGGGATAATCCTCCTCCCTTTGTCTCTGAACATTTGTGTGATAAACCAAAGAGAGTGTCACTCTTGTGCAATATGTCGCCCAAATAGTGTATGCATAGTAGGAGCGTAGGTGATGGTAGGGACCCTTAGGGGAAAAATAGGGCTCAACTAAATCCATGGGATGTTGCTGGTACTTTTTTGTAGTTGTTCCTCTTGAGACTCGTTAGGAGATATGAAACCTGAAATCCATGGTTGATACTAAGCGTAAAGCCTTATCTGATTCAGAGACCTTGGAAGAGGTCTCCAACTAGGTTCCTAACCTTGGTCACAGTAGGAGATGAAGGAAATAGTATCTCAATTTTATAGCTTTGCATTGGCAAATGAAAGCGTTTTTAGGCATGGTGCTAAAGGACAAATAAGTGGAAGATACAATCTATTTGTTTCTCTGGAATACATCAAGAGAGATTTAAGAAATCAGTGTTTATGTTTGGACAAAATGGTTGCAAGGTTGGAATACTTGGAAGGACATCTTCATTGCAAATTCAATCCTCATCTTCCTTCTGGTTCTAATGCAAAGGACCCAATGCATGTTTTCCTCGGACTCTTAATTGACTAGAATGTTTGATGACTATTTTGTATTAATGTTATGTTTTGGACTATCAAGATATACTGAGATTGTTTATTTTTTTAGACTACTTTTAATGAGTATGTGATTAAGATATCTAGTTTCCCTTCAGGGCAGATTTGAAGCCACCTATAAAGTACTATGATAAAGCATTGTATAGTTAGATATTATACTCTGTTTTAAAACAAT